>JANRGW010010239.1:4440-29531 GCA_024733675.1 Psilopsiagon aymara
AGGTGTCCTGTCTCTGCTTCCTCCCGGCTCCCCCTCCTCCCTGGCAGAGCATGAGGCTCAGAAAGTCCTTGGCCAGAACAAACATCACTAAGCCATAACTAAAAAATTGGTGTTATCAGCGCTGTTCTCAGGCCACAAGTCAAAAGCACAGCGCTGCACCAACTACTAAGAAGGAGAAAAATGGCTGCTACTGCTGAACCCATGACACGTAACCTTTCCACCACACTACATAAGTAGTCTGCTCAGCTCTGGGACTCCATTTGAATAAATATTTGGACCTGTCAGCAAGTGAATAGCAAAAAGACTGATCAACAATCAAGAAAATAGGGCTTAAAATGTAATACTGAAGGTTTTGGAGTTCTTAGAGAGAAAAAGGAGGACTGAGAGAAGAATCTTCCTTTATGGAAATGCTAGTTGCCAGGAAGGAATAAGCTGTTCTGTAGTACTGTCTGTGAGTAAACATTACATATATGAAGTGGTAATAGTATGAGTGCTGTTAGTCCTATTTCTGACATTTATCCGAGAGTGGTATTTGTCACTACAAAGGTTCTAAAAGATGTCTTATGTTGAAAGCATAGTATGTACTGTGTATAATAAGTATTTGCCTATTCTTGGAAATCTTAAAAATATTCACTTCACATAGTCCTCTTTTTAGCAAGTATAGCAATGAGGGGAATGTAAAAAAGTTAGAAAAATACATGCTTTAAAATACTCATAAGATCGAAATAGAATTGTTTTTATTGGAACTATGCAAATTAATCTAAGAAAATGGTCAGTTAGAACTTTTCTGCTGAAATAACATTGTATTAACGAGTGCAAGTGCATGCTGTTGAACTATTCCATTCAAAGCTATCAGAACTTGGACAACAGTTTAAAGTGCCTGCTTACAAAATCTGATGATGCACAAAGCCTCTAAACTGGAAATATAGTTTAGTGATAAAAGGTGCTAAGAAGAAAGAGCAAAGATTTTATTCATATGAGGAGAAAATGAAAATGAGCAGTAAAAAACCTAGAAGAGATGCAGAGCAGAAGGTGGCAGGTAGTAAAGAATGCTAGGAGGAAATATAGGGGCAGAACGGGCAATTTGAATTTCTCTGCTGAAGAATGATACTTGCTCTGCAGTAACCAGCAGTTCAGAACCTCAGAAACTTGGAGATCTGTGCATTTGGTCCAGCTTCTTCCAAACTGAGGGATTGGACTGGTAATCAAATCCCCACTTCCTTTCTAGAAAGCATTATTATACCTGCTCAAGCAAGCAGGCAAACCTTTATTTGCAAATCTGGACAAAAGTGACCGAAAAATCCTTTGAATGATAAAATTCACTTCTCTGGGATTATGATGGACTTCAGACATCTACAAAAGATAAAAGTACACACACACATAACATAGACAGGTAGATACGCCATTTCTCAAAACAGACCAAATTATGCAGATGGATGGTGCACACATAGTCTCCTTCCCTAAAGACAGGGGAGATGCAGCTAAGCAAGAATGTCTAGGGTGAGTATTCTGTACACCATTCCCCCAGCAGTAACGGCAGCACAGAAAGCACAGAGACCTACTGAAATTCATAGCGTCTCAGCTATTTTTAGTTCTTGGACCTTGTTACAATTCAGAAAAACTTAATTCTGAACCCTTTTTTAAACCTTTTGGTTCATCTAATTTAAGGACTTCTTGAAGTATTATGCTTTGAAAGAGCTCCTCAGTAGAAAGAAAATTTATACACTATTTTAAGTGTGATTACATCTTCTGAAAGCAATAACAGGATTACATATTTAATTTTAAAATGTGGTAACAATAATGAGAAGAAAATTAGCAGTAGAGACATAAACAAAAATCTTGTCAAAACTGGGAAAATTGTGTTCTGATAACTTCCTTCACAGCATTGTAGATCAGGATCTGCTCCACCCAAGCCAGTGGAGTTAGATTCAAGTATAAAATCAGGAAAAAGTATATTTGATTATGCTGCAGGTTCTTAACTATTCTCTAAAATGAGAGTAAATAAGTTGACAACAGTCTTTTGCACCTGCTAATTGAAGAATTCTCCATTATCTCAGGGCCTTCTTGAAAATCACTGAAGGTAATTATAATCTTCCCAAGAGCTTTAGTGCACCTGGAATTATGCTTTCAGGAAGGAGATGCCTGAAAGATTAAAGAATATACAGAAAAGTCAAAGTACTCGTACTGTGAGAGGAACCTGGCTCTTACATGTTTTCCAGACTCTCTTCCTGGCATTTGCATTATAATGCATGTATTTCATCAATGTGCATTGTAAACATACCCTTCAGAAAAATATCATATTGAGAGGTTCCCCAAAAAACCTCTGCTGACTATAATGTGTAATTTAGTTTCAATCTCTATCTGAAATTAATTATAAGCCCTATGAGACATCATAGAAAATTACATTTTCTGTTTTGCACTCTTATTTTTTTTTATTAGTGGCAATAAATTCATGCTGATTCTTTTTGAATTATGTTTATGGCTTCACTGATATGAAATTTTAACTGATAACACTAGTCAGGCACCAGTAAGCAATGTGAAATATACATTAATGCACTTATTTGTGGTTTATGATTAACTGTAAAAAGTACTAGGTTTTTGAACAACTTATCTTTTTCTAACATCCTTTATTGTGCTCCAAGGCTTGGTATTTTATATATTAGGTAAAATATATGCTACTTTTACCATGAATAGGAATTAAAACTACAACTTATTTATGGGACATTTTTATAGCCTATATACCTGTACTGGTGGTCATAATCCTGTATGAGACTGAATGAAAATGATTTGAGTGTAAAATATGTTACCCCAGATATCATATGCTTTGCTACAGTACTACATAGAATGCATAAAACCCAGTCACCTCCAATGCCCATGATATTTCTAATATATACAGTAATACATTTTCCATCTGTGTAACTTTTTCCTTGCTCCTTTAAAAGCTTTATCTAGATTTATGTTAAGAACTTAGATTTCAGAATATAAAATGTAATATTTTATCATTTTTTTAAATAGCTTTTGTTGCAGCTCCATCTGGTCTCAGAGCTTTCTTTTTCACTTTCATATAGCCCTAGGCAGAATGAAAAGTCCAGGGTTAGGCTTTTCTCTTAGATTGGGTAGCTTCACTTTACATCCAATATCAGATATACTTCAACACTAGAGAAGATCCAAGCTCCTAGGCTCTGAAGTTCTGTAATACTTGAAAGAAAGCCTTAAGTCAAATATGAGAGTCAAAGAAGTTAAATCTGTTCTGGATAGGTGAAGCAATATCCCATGGCTACCAAGGAAGATTTAATTAATAAAAAGATTCCTGTGATTCTGCACCAGAATATCCTCTCATGATCTCCATCAAGAAATTTATCAGCAGTTCAAAGTAAATTTTTTATTCCAGGCATAACTTCTGCTTAGAAAACCAGTTTGGGTACTTTTGGACTCAATAACAGTCATCCAATGGGGAGAGAAAGCAGGTGAATGCCTAAAAGCCCCGTCAAATTCCAGGAGAAAAGATATAAATCAGAGAAAAACATGCCCCTTTACAAAGCATATTGTTACTCTGCTTAGCTTCTTCAAGTCAATGGTCCATGAATTCTAATGTAGTTTCCAATTTCTTGTAGAAATTGCTGAATTTCTACTTGTCCATGACAAAAGCCTGCTCTTGGGGAAAATAAATAAATAACATATTAAATTTATCCACATGGATGATGTTGGAATGGTGTCAGTGATCCAAAAAGCAACTCCATCTGAAATATGTCCATTAGGCACTTCTGCGTCTTAGTGGCCAAAGCACCCTGTTTCTGCACACAAGTCCATAGAGAAAACTATCAAAATGTGAAAACAACTGCAGTCACATTTTAATTTTTTCATGCTCTCCAACTTCTTTACTGCCTCTAATTTTATTCTCCTCCCTGAAACTGTTCTTCTGCCTTTGTCTTCTCACTTTATTAGGTAACTTCAGCATCTGTTTAGTTTTGCTTGTTTATTCTCTTTCCTCACAACTATTTATCACTCTTTCCTTTCCAAGAGTCCTTCAAGAACCATACAATCAAATACATTTCATCACGTTATACCACTGACTGAAATTTATGGAATATAGCAGTTGCAAATGACATTTTTTCTTATTCTAGGAGCATCATTTACTTGGTTTGCTAAAGATACCATCACATGCAGAAATACAAATGCCAAGCATTCTGCCTTTACCATTTTATTTTTTTTTTCCCCCAGATAAATGCATACACTTTCAGCTCATATCAGTAACAACTTCAACACTGGACATTTCTTTGGGGTTAATGACCCTTTCCAGGGTTGTGGATCATTGGCTCCCAGGAGTTTGTTAATTCTCAGAAAAAGGCCTGTTCCTCTGCTTTTATTGCTGAAATATATTGTGTGTAGAATTGCCATATAACATAAATACTGGAGAGAAAAAAAATAGGCAACTTGCCAGCTGAGCAGAAACTGATATGGCTATAATTGACTTTATCTTATGCTAGATGACAGTTCAGTTTAGCAAGCATATGCACTGCTCATCCTTATTTTAATAAAATAAGGATGAAGGACTGCCATTTACCTTTCCTTTATAAAGGACCTGAAGATGAATTGTCCTGATTACATTGGTTACACTTTTGAATCATAAAATAAATTAAGTCTAACAACTTACATATAATTATTTCTTCTAATTTGTACCTCCCAAAAATTATATTTTTGGTATTTTGAATAACGAGTAGATCCACAGTTTCAACTAGGCACTGATTATATTGAGTTATTAACCCCTCTATAACAGTGTTTATAATGAAAATACAGACTGGCCATTAAGTATAATTCCTATAAAGAACAAGATTTAGAATGTATTATTAGGGGGTTATTATTTTAACGCAGTGTTATTCTTCTTTCCTTTTAATACATAGACATCTCTGTCAGTCTTGTGTTTTGGAATAGAACAATCAGAATTAAACCATTGCTTTATTATAAAACTGAGCTGGGTTTGGCTATTAGTTTCTCCTTTCTTTTGAGTTGCTTTTGCAATGATAAGGAAATTATTGAGAAAGGGCATTGATGTCTTTGCTGTTTAGATCACCAAGTCATTAACACACAGTTCATGAAACAAGATGCAAGGATGAGGGAAAATAAGAAATCAGCATCATAGAGTCATAGAATAGTTAGTGTTGGAAAGGACCATAAGATCATCTAGTTCCAACCCCCCTGCAATGGGCAGGGACACTAAACCATGTCACCCAACACTCTATCCAACCTGGTCTTGAGCACCACCAGGGATAAGGCAACCACAGCTTCCTTGGGCAACCCAGTCTAGCTTCTCATCACCTTTACAGTAAAGAATTTTCTCCTTATATCCAATCTAAACCATCATTTCACTTTCAAATGTGCCAAAACCCACTCTTTCCTGTATCAAAATCTCTGTCATACCTTGTAGAGCTCTATAGCCAGAATTGAAGATCTGGGCAGGAAAATCTATTTTGTCAATAACCTTTTGTTCCTTTCAGGTTTTGTTATTGTAAGCTCAGCTGTGTTTGGCCAGCTTTTGTCTTGTCATGTTTTCATTAGCTTGGATATAAGCTCTTACTTAGTTTTATAAAGTGAAGAAGCTGAAATTAAATTCTACTGGAAACTAGGATGCCAAGTGAAAGGTTGCAGTAATTTATTTTCACCTAGATTAGTATGTTTTATGCTACATTTTTATCATTTTAATTGCCTTTTGGACTGTTGCTTCACTTGACAGAGAATGATAATGCATGCAGACAAGTCATCTCTAGATTAAAGCTATTGTAGCCGTTTGGTAGCTGCACAACCAGCCAGAATTGCTTTTCCAAGCCGAGTGAAGTGGATTGCTCAGGTACACAGAGCAGATGGATATGAAGCCCCCAGGGCTAGGTATTCCACAGAAATTATCATTCTACAGTTCCACATATCACTATAAACTACACTGAAGATATTGAGAAATGCAAAGTTAGACCCCATAAAGTATCAGTTCTGAAAATGCGTAACAGAAACAGAAGTCTTTCCTGGTGGTCATGAGATCTGCAGCATTACGTCACACGTAATCACATGTCCATATTCTATCATACATATGTTCCTACTGTATCAAACAATTGGTTACATGCTTAAGTAGCACATAAGTAGATTGATGCCATGCAAAACCTTAAAGCACCTTGTGTCTGACTTGGGGCTTGTTTGGATGGCTTAAAAACACAAGCTTTTCAGCTGCTCTTTGTTCTGTTTCTGGGTGCATGTGTGACTTTTAAACCCCAAGTCCTCCAAGCAAGTAAATATCTAAGCCCTATTGGGAAACTTAATCAAGGTCCCCCTGCTTATCCCAAAGCGTTCATCCCTATAGACTTGAATATAACCGACAGATTTGAGGTCCCATTATTCACAACAATAATTTACTTACAAACACAGCAGGCCACCTCCCTCGGACTCTGCTAGTTATTTAAACAGTGGCTTAGTGGTTCAATTTCTTAAGATATCCCTTCTGATTAAGGCATCACCATTTTTTCTTCAACTGAATTTAAGGTCTTCATTCTGTTGCCACCCCCTATATATTCTATACCTCTGAGACTTTACTTGATCTAGGTAATCATGTTGTTTGAGGAGTTTTTATTAGGGAGTTACTTTGGCAATTTTCAGAGGAAGAAATGGTTCATAACCACAGTAAGATGAGATAGGAAAAAAGGAGTGGATCTCTGTGGAATAGGATGGTTTCCCTCCCCTCCTTTTTTTTTTTTTTCTAACTCACTGCAAATAGGCTTTATCAAAAAACACAGCCCAACTTGATCTCCAGCAATTCTCCCACTCTGTCCAACATAAAAAAAATAATATTTTTTTTTCCTGGATTTTTATTTTTTATTTTAAACATGTAATCTCTTTAAAACCAAATTATTTTTTTGTGAAAACGGTTTTTCAGCTTTGCTTTCGTTTAAAAAATTATCATATTCCAGATTTTGGTCCTTAGCAAATTACCAGATTTTTTTTTCTTCAGTAAGTGCATTTTTCCCTGAAATATTTGCTAACTCAGGGTTTATTGCTGCACAGCAAATTTATATATAGTCTTAAGAGTATATAAAAATAGACCTTCCTGCTAACTCTGTTGAAATGTGCACAATTTTTAGTCAGAGGAAAATGTCACATTTTTAACAAGTACAATTTCCATGTAAGGTATATTTATAGTCTTTGTTGCAATATTAAAAGGCTTTAATCCTTTTGTTGAACTGAATCATAGCATTGAACACAAGATCTTGGGTCTTTTCACATACTCAAA
Organism: Psilopsiagon aymara; assembly: GCA_024733675.1. NCBI lineage: Eukaryota > Metazoa > Chordata > Aves > Psittaciformes > Psittacidae > Psilopsiagon > Psilopsiagon aymara. The sequence continues at coordinate 11,711 of JANRGW010010239.1, forward strand.
AAGCTTTCCAGAAAAGTCCAAAATATAATTTGGCAGTCTCTAATAACTACAAAGAAACATTTTGCTCAGCAATGAAAAATATTTATGACCTGAAGAAAACTCGTAGCTTTTCTGGCTTCTTTCAGTTTACTGCTTTTTCCATGATTCTTTCCTCTGCAGTATTCTTCATTCTTTGTTGCGAAATCTAATTCCTCTTAGGCAAGTTGCCCAATTAAAAGTAATCTTTATTGCAAACATGAAAAGGAGTTTTTCTATAGCTACCTTTTGCCTTGCTGCTGCAAAGAATAAATGATGTACATTCTCTATTTAGCTCATATGACTAGTGACAGAAACATTAATTCCATGCACGTTTTTATTCCAGCCACTTATTTGCACCCCATTAGTGCATGAAGAGTAATATTTCTGTGGAGTCATGGTGACATCAAGTGGCTAGCTAAAAGATCCCTGCAAGTATAATAATATCAATATATACTCTAGAAATTGGAGTAGAAGCCAATAAAGAGAACTATCAGCAGTTAATATCTTACCCCTTTGATATATGAATGAACTTCCAGTTCCATATGATCGATGATAATCTAAATTTTAGATGTATTATCAGTGTTATGAGTGTGTGTGTCATTAAATGCCATTATCAAAAACCAAACCATCATATTTCTTTCTTGAGGTAGAGTTCAAATGCAAGGGACTGACACTGAGTTGAAGAGAGGTGCTCAATATCAAATCATCTGAACTACTCTCTTTTACCTTCTTCCAAAACAAAGGTAACAAATTATGTCCAATTTGTTGTAGAGTAGGCCGATTTCTTTAAAATTCTCTGCTGCCAAAATTTACACTTCCAACCCTTTCCAAACCATGAGTGGTTCATGAGTAAGAAGGTCTTTAGTGAGTGCATATTCTTCACCAGCTTGATTTTCATTCACTTTTTTAATGGGATGACTTCTCCATCACCTTTTCTGTAGTCAGATCTTTCTTATGTTTGCTGTCCTCAGGCCCTCAGAACCAGTTCAATGACTTAGATCACTTACCATCCTCTTTCAATGTCATGTCAGAGTTTCCTGCTTCAAGGCTTGCTTAAGCCCACTTGTTTGGATGGCCTCAGAGAGAGGTTATCTGGGGAATAAAATCTCAATAAGAAATCAATAAAAGATATGATTTCTGCAGACCAAAAAGGAACCTCGGGATTCAGACTTGTCAGAATATTACCAAAATAGTAGCTAAGAAGCACAGAGGGAGTATTGGCTAGAGTTTGAATTTATTTGTACTGATTGAAAAATTACATTAAAAATTCCAGTTTAATACAGCAACATTATAATGCAGTAGCTGCATTGTACTGACCTAAGTCATAGGAAACTTGTCAGCTTCTTTCTTCAGTTTGATGACAGCCTTTAGCATTTAACATATTCCTTGAATAGTCCACATCTGTTAATATACACTAATGACTTCACCTTTGTGGGTGAATGTTTACCTGAAAGGATTTTGAACATACAGAGACTGTTGTTGTTTTTCTTGTTGTCAAGCAATTCTCAGAATACAAATGGTTAGCTCTGGTACACCAAGCCTTATTTGCAACATTAAGATGCAAATACAATTTTAGGAAATAAAGAAAAATTCTGACACGAACAGTATATACTTCAGTGGGAACTCTCATAAAGATATTATGTATGAGAAGCAATATTAGACAAAAATCACATGTCTGCATTGCTTTGGAATGTACACGAAATAAAAAGCATTAATCAGTCTGTTCACAGGACTATTTAAACCAGAAATCCCGTTAAGTGCTTAAATTGATTTACTCTTCCTTTCCCCAAAATAATAAAATAAAATACCTCAAGTGTCTATTAAATCAGACAATAAATAAAGGTAGGTAGGTAAAATCCTTGGGGAAAGGAGGGACCTTAAGGCCATCTGATTCATATTTCATACCTCTTCCATTTCTCCGTCTTTTTTTCATCCTTGTTGAAATTCATGCATACACAATGTCACATGCTAGTATTGGTTTGGATTCAATTTATTTTATAAAAAAAAATAATAACAAAAAAAACCCATTAAACCCAATTCATGTGAACTGAGGCCAAAATAGTCTAGTGAAATAATATATTTTTTCATTTATATTCACTGCCATCTCTCTGCACTGAAGTTAATGCTTTTTCTCTGAAAGGTAATTCATTTCAATTTAAATCAATACAGTATCTTTGAACTAATGCCTTCCAGAGATGCCGTATTTGAACAAACAGTGTTGTATTTGTGTAAATTACAAATTTTATATGTAATCTCACAGAAAAAGTATTCAAGAAAAAACTTTTGCTTTCAAACAATATAGAGCATGAACGCAAATAATCCAGATTTTGTTTTGATTTGGTACTGGGTTTCATGGGCTTTGAGATAGTGGAGGGAAGGAAAAACTATACGCATATCTAAATGCAACTAGATGTGTAACTCTTGCCAAGGAAATAAGACAATAGTTTCATGAAGGAAACTAGTTTTTAATGGTGCTTTTTTCTCCATATATTTCAACATGCCAGGAAAGACTGGCCCAGGCTGGTGATACGGGGAAACTAAGAATAAACATTGCTTTAAACCTGCACTTCCTAAATGCACATAACCTGTCATGTAACACTTCATGGGAGGTACAGGGATGGGACGAAGGTGTTTCTAATTTTTTCCTTCTTGTTTAGCACAAGTCAGTAATGTGTCCAGTCAAAGAAGAGACAGGAGACACCCAATTTATAATATATTTGACTGTCATTCTCAAGTTTCTTTTGAAAATACTCTGAAAAATTTTTCCTTTAAGCAGTGTTTTTCAATCTGAAAATTATCATCCCCTTTGAAAGATCAAAGGAATCTTAAAACAGTGGAAAAAGACACATCAGTTGCCAGTAGTTCGGTTCCTTCAAGAGACCTGAGGAAAGCATTGACTGTGTTTTCTGTTTGCAAATGCTGTTCCAGCTGGAGAACCAGTAACTGCCTTCAGTTGCTAGCAGTAGCCCAGCCTCTTTGTGACAGGGGACAGAGATGATTTGCAATCTCTTTGGCCAGATTTGGAGGCGATTAAGTCATCTGTTGAGCGGAATAATACGTATACCTTCATACTCATAATCACTTGTATGTACAGGATAAAAGCACCTCACAGCCATTTAACTTTTTCAGAAGCTTTAATATCCAGAGTTCATCCTGACTGGAAAGCAAAATGGAGAATTTTACTGATAAAAATATTTTTGAAGCAGAACATGAAATGCAACTTTTAGATTGAGGTTTGTTTTGTTTTCATCTTGTCTCCTGTATTTGTAATTCTCTGACAGCAATGTATGAGCTGTGGGTTGATATTTGAAACCTGATCTAGCGTGACCCTCTTCATAGGTTACTCAGTGTTACTTTGCAACTATTTGCAAATGGAAATTTCCAGGTGTGGATTTAAGGAAAGAGACTACTGGAAATGCAGTTCTGCCCTGCCACGCTGTTTCCTTTATCCTGCTTCTCTAGAGTATCACTGATTCTGTCTTGTGATTCATGCTAGGAAACTGCAAAAATAAGAATTATAACCATTTTTCCCTTGTTCATGCTGGATTTGCATCATAGTATTGATTTTTATGATTTCTTTTTTGTTTAGCCCCAAATTTGGCCCCTTCTTCATACACTGAAAAGCAAAAGCCTATATAACGAATACAGTTTGGAGTCTAGATGTCATCGTGTCAACACGTAGACCTGTTAGAACAGGGTTAGTCACCAGAAAAGAAAAACTGTTTTAATTTATATAATTCAGTTCTGAACAGACTTAGTTCTAAGTAGTTAGACTGAGTGCGAGTATTCAGAACCTAGCATTAGCTGTGAAAGTTAATTCATCCTCTGTTTTTGTACAATGCTTGTACTATGTATTTCTAGTCTTAGAGATTCATGGTTGCAGGAAAAATGTGGATGAGTTAAAAAAATGTTACTTGCTTTGCTTCTAGTCTTGCAAATGCAAAAGAAGAGCCTTCCAATGTAGCATACACAGAAGTATTAGGATGAGATTCGCTCTAAAAGTTGATTGTTCATGATTGGTTTGTTTTTCTCTTGAGTTAAAACACTCAAATGATAAACATTTTTTTGGAGACCAGTGGTATCTTCAAAGGAGTTTTCCCAGTGACCTGTCTGAGCATACAAAAAATACAAGTCTATCCATGGACAAGAGAAGACATCTATACCAAAATAATTGTTTTCTATAAGACCAGAGGGGGAAAAGATTATAAAGCTAGCCTTAATAATCACAGCTTGGTAAATAGCATTGCACAGAGTAGCTAGCAGTGACATTAACATTTTCTGAGATACTTAGATGAGGGCAAAAGTACTAGAATAAGCATGTTGCCTGTGTAGTAGTGTATTCTACTGTATATTTGGTGCCAGTAGTCATACAACCTTTCCATGACAGTATTGTTCAAAATGATGGAATGACCCAACCTGAGATATTTTGAAAGATCACCCAGTCAAATGTTAGGAAGATAGCTGGCCAGCTCATCAGATATGGCAGTCACCCAAAGCCTTGCATATGTGCTTCATACTCCTTTTTTTGTACTATTATCTCCTTTAACCCACCATAAGATCATCATCCTTTCCTGAGAGTGAGCAGAAGGGTGCTGATGTGAGATATATTTAAGAATTTCACTGTAATTTTTTTTCATTACTTTGCTTTTTCCTATCAATCTTTCTGTGTCCAAGTCACTCTATGGTTGTATATTGATCTTGAAATACAATACTTCTAAATCTTTCTCTAAGCTTCTGACAGCTGTCTTATTTATAAATTTTACTTTTTTTCAGAATCCAGGAACACTTAACGCAGTTCTTCCTTGAGATATCATTAAAATATGCTAACTAAGGTAAATATATAAGAGAGAATGCAGTCATTTCTAAAGGTTATGATCTGTGACAACACTTCTTAGCTTTACAGTTAGTTTAATTGAGTTAATTGTAGCATTGAAGAAACTGAAGAACAAAGACAGCTCTGACTCTGAATGCATTAATGGGAACCATTTGACCTTTTCAATACGTTAGATTTTGATTGGCATTCCTTTCTATCGGTGCCCTCTTAATAATAATTTCTTTTTTTTTCCCCCCATGAAAAATAAGGCAGGTGTGTCAAAAAAGCCAAAGCACAGCTGAGATAATTGGGAAGATCCAAGTCAAGAAGCATGCAAGTATATGTGTACACATTCTTCCATAATTCAAATGACATTAGCAATGGGTGTTTCATTTTGTTGGCAAAGTTTCTAGCAAAAATAAAAAGCCAGACGAAGTTAAACATATATTTTCATATTAGAATGCTAATTTCAGGCTTATTTTGGTTTGCAGAATCTTACAGAGGCCTTTCTTCAAAAGTTTTTTCTTCTGATAGAGATTATTCCCTGCTATATATCAGAATAAAAAATATTTGTAATGTCATTCAGGTCCTTTATTGATATATCAGTCTTAAAGGAGGAAGTACCTTTCAAAATTTGTTTTCCCTTATGATATTTTTAAACTTGATAGGTTTTAATAACTTTTCTCCAAAAAAGCAGCAGGAATTTCACATGCCACAATATTTACCCAATGATATAAACTTTTCTTCTACATTCTCCTTCACCTTCATAACTGGGTTTATGCTGTTCCTGTTTTTGTCTTGCATTTCACTGTGTGCAGTCTGTCCAGCTCCATGACCCTTCATTTATATGCTACTCATTTCACAGTGCCTTGATGTTTTCAGTTCTCTTGCTCCTCATGGTTTGAGGCAAGGTTGGACAGGGCCTTGGCCAACATGGTCTAGTGAGAGGTGTCCCTGCCTATGGCAGGAGAGGCAGAACTAGATGATCTTAAGGTCCTTTGCAGCCCAAACCATTCTATGATTCTATGATTAAGTGCATTATGTATCAAAACTCAGGTAAATGGTCCTTCAGCAGCCTAGGAGAGTTAGCGTTTTCTCCCTTAAAGTTTATAGAGCCTTGATTCAGTCTGGATACTTCAGGAACAGCTTCCACAATATGGCATAGCTGCAAAGGGGAAAAAAAAATCCAGGTTACAGACTGTCTTTTTAGCCTATGCACTGCTTCCTCTATTTAGCTTTTACTGGAAAACTTTACTACTAAATTTTTTCCATATTGTTCTTGCAAAATGAAAACAAAATGCAAGCAGGCACTGTGAGAGTTCCTGATGTCTACTTGGTTTATTGAAAGTATCCAATTTCACTTTACATGCAAATCTTCCCTAAACCCTCAGAGGTTAGGGAAGCTTTATTAATACACCTCCAGTAACACTTTCAATAGTGCTGTAATTCTACGCAAACCAAAACAGAAATATTTTTTTCTCATACAGCTTAAAGGATGCTTGAGGCAAAAATCTGGGATTGCTTTTAGCTGATGAGAAATTTGTTTGTAGGCTACATAAGCACCATATTTCTGGGCTTCTGATGCATCTCTTTAGCCTCCCTGTAAATTGCTTAGAACGAAATACTCAGATATTCAGCTTTGATATCTGATCGATATTTTCCTCATGAGAAGTTAAAAGGTCAATCAGTGTTTTGAGATGATTTAACTTAATTTATTGATACTTCATTTCAAACTGTTGAAACTTTCACAAAAAGCCTCAAAACCTGCCTTTGCCTGTGTAGGAAGAATAAATATATTGTAAATCACCTTCTAATCTCATTTTAAATTGCTGTCTTCTGGACTTTGGTTTTCTAAACAGGAAAACACGTCACATACAGGACATCACTAGATCACTATAACTTCTTTGAAAACGAATTTCAGAAGCCTTGATGGATCTCTTGCTCAGCAGTTGGCCTTGGGAAAGTACACTGTTTATGGTAAAGCTAAGTGCCACATGCAGTAATCTGTCAGAAAGTGAACAGCAAATGTAATGGAAGATTGAAACAGATCATTTAGCACTGTGACATTATTTGTGAGTTTGGCACTAGGAGGGAGATTTTTGTAATACATATGGTGGATGTTGGTCTGAGGTTACGAACATGACTGACCATATCCCCAGTGTCTGAAGACTTTTAAAGCATAACAACCTGGAGTTATGTCTGCCTCTCTCTACAGCCTTTCAAGACTGGGACTGATAACATCTCCCATGTAAGGTGCATCACTGAAGTGAAGCGGAATGTTTACCATGTCTTTACAATTGCCTACAAAGCAATTTGGAAGGAACCTACCTTCACTTTTATTAACCCCAAAGGTCTCTCCATTTGTTTGGCTTTTCCAGCCTGTATCTTCCTTTCACTGTCCAGCTAAATTGACAGAGCACAGAGTCCTGTTCCACATAGCATGAGTCTTTGTAGGAATCCCTTTAAAAGCTTTAGCACTTAAGAAAAATTGATAGTGCTCATGACGTTTTGCAGACCTTCCTTCTCCTGCATTTCTGGTCAGCCAGTTATTAGTTTGCCTTGAGTTACTGTTGGAAAAAGAAAGTAAACATTGCATCTTGAAAGCACTTCTGTGGCTTTGCACTTGAATAATGCTGTCTATCATTCCGTAATGAGTTTAGTGGAAGTGTGTTGTTGGTGCGTTTAGAAAAAGAAAGAAGAGTTGTGTAAAATGCATTGTAGGAATAGAGCCAAGTATATCTTATTATGTGCAAATCCACTGTGTTCATTGAAATAAAACAAGGCCAAAGAAATAGTGTCATTTTAAATAATTCATTAAAAGATCAATGGTCATGAAGAAAATAAACTATATTTTTGCCCATATATACTTCAAATAAAAAAAAAAAAAAAATCCCTGGAAGGTTAAGCTGTGATTCATTGGATAAAAGAACATGTAGAGATAAAAATGGGCATTGAAAACTGAAGAAAAAATTATGCAACCAATATACACTAAGAAAGGTATTTAGCAAACAATACTAATGAATGTAGGAACACCAAAATCTCAAATATTTAGTCCCCAAGTATTGCCTTATGGTTCCTAGGCCTGTGGAGTTTTACTTTGTCTTAGAAAGGGATCTAGGAGAATTTAATTTTGACTATGCTCCTGTATGACAGGAACAAAAAGCAGAGGATCCATCAAAATAGTGTTATTCACAGTTCAGAGTCTTTGCTTGTTTGTCATGCAGAGATTTTGCATTTCTATAGGGATTAAAAATATAGTTTGGGGGTTTTTAAACAGAAGGATTGAGTGTGCCCTCAGTAAGTTTCCTTATGACACCAAGCTGTGGGGTGCAGTCGACACACTGGAGGGAAGGTGTTCAGATCCTCTTTTGCCAATATGAACGGGTGACAGTTAAAATTCATTGGACTTAAATGCAAGGCTCTAGTGACTTAAAAGGACAATTTTATAGTATTCAAAGGAGCACTTTGGCAGGAGAATTATATATTATAAAATAAAAAAAGTGGATTAGAATCTCTTAAACCATAATTCACTGTGACCAATGAAGACAATGAAATCTGTCAGAGACGAACTAATTTCTTAGATGTCAAAATCCCAGTATATGCTTAAAATTCATGCCCATTGTAGTGATTTGGATACTTTCTTTTGATACTAAAAAGACTTAGGTTTTCATACCAGAAGTATGTCAAATGAGAAAAGAACAGACAGCTCTCAAATTTTTCATAAAATTTTTACTGCTTATGACCACAGCTGCATTACTTGCAACTCCAAGTTTTCTGCATAGTCCTCCTAGCCTCAAAAGTTCTAACGTTCCAAGAGCTGTTAAGAAAGTCTGACTTGCCTCAGGTCAGACTATGCAACTGAAAAAAAAATCTTGCTCTTCTCCTGTATCATCACATCATATTTATGTCATCTAACCATATTTATTTTTTGAGTCTTCTTTCATTGTTAGTGTTTTAGGGACTATTATAAAGTAAATATTTCTTCAGAATTCATCTTCTATGTGTATAAGAGTCATGACCACTCTGTCAGTGTGCTATGAAAACATCTTTTTGAGATGCATAGGTAAATGGCTCTCCAGATACTCAACTATTCATCCCTCTTGAAACAGTTTCTCCAAATTTGCTTTAAATCAAAGCACAGAATAGGTTTGTTTTGTTCAGATTTATTCCCAGCATCCACATCAACAAACTATTTAACATGAGTTGTCTTTGTTTAGAGGAAACTGAAGCATATAGCTGAAGAATATCAACAAAGATGTTCAAGGTAATTCACTAGTGAATTAATTCACCCGTGTCCAATAACATCAACCCATTTTCATAGTTTAGGAAAGTAATCAAGAAAAAAATAAGTCAGAGAAAACAAAGAAGAAGCTGCTTCTTCATAGTCTGTTTTTATTGCATTCAGTGCATATATTGGTTAAGTTCAAAGATTGTTAGTTCAAATTCTGTGCAAATTCATACACTGATTTAAAAAAAAGATTACTTTCTAGTCTGACAAGCAGACAGAAGGCAGCCTAATGCAGTATTGGAGAACATCACAAATTGTGAGAGGACATTGTGTGAAGGGGTGGGTCATCTATCATTTCCCTTGATGATGTGGTGCAACATAAACAATCTACAAAAATACCTCTAGGTTATTTTAGTGGTACTGGAACAAGCTGGTCTCTATCATTTCCAATGGAGAAGGTATGAATTCTCAAAATGGCTTTTCAGAAGGTTGTATTAGATGTATTAATATACTGTACTGCAGGAATGTCGGCTTCTCTCTTTGTGACGGACGCTACATTTCCTTTACAAATACTTAGGTTAAACAGATGTTATTAACCTTTATTCATCCACAAATCCTCTAATCTGATCAAAAATTGACAAAAAAATCCCACCCCAAACAAAACAAAAAAAAAAAAAAAAAACAAAAACCAAACAAACAAAACCCTCAAAAAAAAAAAAAAAAAAACACCAAAAAAACCAAAAAAACCAAAAACCAAAACCAAAAACAAACCAGGAAAAGCTCCAAAAAATGCACAGCAGACAGGGAAATGAAATCCATTGGGAAATACTTGTTTGTCATCATCTGCCACTGTTCTGCCCACTCTGATGGATAATCATTTTGCAGGATTTCTCCCGATATCTTTTACCCTGTGGGAGAGATGACAGTGCTTTTCATCCAGTCTCTAAACTAGGAAAAATTGTGGTCAAATATTCACAACTGCCAACTTCAAAGCAATTTTTCCATGGCAACCATACCTCAAAAGCCTGGAGTTGCAGAACTTGCCAATTAGCAACTCCAAAGGGGGTCATTAGCTCTTTCAAAAACGTAGGGGACACCGGGTTTAATCACCAGTTGTTTTCAGCCTTACAGCAAGCCCTATGTGAACGCTAACCATGCAAAGGCAAGGCTGAATACTTAGAGAGAAGTTGATGTTGCATGAAAAGAACAGCACTTACCAAGCTTCATTTTTTAATAAAGAATAATTACCCTCAGTAAATCACCACTTCTAATTTATTGTTGTTTAATTAAAGCAAGTTGTGTTTTATCATTATTACCAGTGGTAAACCATGCATAACATCCACTGAATTTGCTTTCAGTAGGAGTCCTCAGTTATACTGCTGCTTGGGAGTGAACAAGTACCACAGAGCAAGGAGTGTCTGCATAAATATGGGCCTTTAGAAGAGGCTGTCTAAGGCTTCTGTTCATAGAGAGAAGACAGACTGGAGAAAGTAAATGTATAAGAGACAGAAAGCACAGAAATCAAGCATACTAGCTCCTTAGCTTGTAAAATTTTTCTGCCTCTTTTGAACTCTATGGGAAGTTATGTCATTATTAGCCATGAAGACTCAATCTGTATTAAAGATTTTCTTATAAAAGAAAGAACAAACCTTTGTAACTAAAAAAAATATCCATTAGATATTTTAAAGTGATTATTTCTTTATTTACATAAATGATGCACTATGTCCTTTAGAGGTCACATATATTTCAACAAAAGTAGTAAAAAAACCATGAACTTTATCCAATTGTTTAAATAGGATGTCACTTCTGAAGCCCAATTATTCCCACTACCATTTACACTGTAACACTGCTAACTAATTTATCACTTACTTACCATTCTGTCATAGAACCTCAGACAACCAGTTCATCTTGTGTTGCTGGCTAAGTTCATGCTATTTTGACATCTGGTGCATTTGAGAGGGATGGCTGTGCAAATTTTGAACATGTAATCAACTTAGGGACCTCTCCACGCCGCAGAGAGGCATTTTCTTTTACGTAAAGTTGGGATCATTTTGGAACAAATGAGGCACGCAGAATGTTGTAGGAAACCTGCGTGAATGCTGATCCATAAGCTGACTCCCGGCTGGATGCCTCTCTCAGAAGGCACTAGGTGCCAGAGGGCACCACAGGCTACGATGCTATACAGTGCCACTGGGCTGTTACTGCCCCATGAATCTATCTAAAGTCACCCAGACTTGTCAAAAGCATGAAAGAAGCTTTCCAGAGCTATAGGAAAGCTATAGGCAAGAGGCTATGTAAGCAGGGCCAACTGAGGAAATCCCCAAACTAGAGCATAAGTCTTAACAGACCAGAAGAGCAATGGGAGCAAAGTAAGATCATATTTCAGAAATTTAAAGACATATTGTCCTTTCTCCAGTAAAGGCCTAATAGATGCATAGCTGTATTTGTCAGAAATGGTGCTAAGTTCATATCTGAGCAATTCCAGTCTCTCAAAAAGATGTTCAGTGGTTCTGAAATACAGTCTGAGGATCAAACCCAAATAAATGTACCTTTTATTATCATCTCTAAGTAAGCCAGGAAATTTGGGGTCATGAGCATGTCTGAAATGTTATTATGTTTGCATCTGCTTGGCAGTGTCAACCAAACAAAGCTTGGTTTATAATATTACAATCAGCTATATGCTCAACAAGCAGGTTTAGTTGTGAAATACCAGTCAATGTTTGAACACACATTCACACACTCGGCAAGGAAGCTGATGAAATTTCATGTCATTTCAATTGGACAGGTGGTGCAAATTTTCTTGTGTATTCCTTACTAACATTTCACTGTTAGCTGCCTAGCTTCACAGAGGAAGAGATATTACTGCTAGTCCAGACTATGGGGGGTTTTAAATACATTTCCTATAAGACAAGCCTGATGATGTGCCCTTTCTCTGAAGCTTACATCTGGTGCTGGAGTCAACAACTGCGAGTAGGGAAAGGACAGATATCGTAGCAGCACACAGGCTGGAAACTGAAGCCTCAAATCTAGGAAAAAAACCCAACTTAATGGGAAGCATTTCTCTGACACAGAAACAGAACATCTTTGACTTTTAATTACGATTTTTTTCAGTGCCCTAGTTTAACTGCACTTTGTGATAGTACAGTACAGTAGGATGAAGACAAACTTGAGGGAAAGGTAAAGGTCACCTCACAAAAACTTCTCTTAAATAAAGTTCTTAACTCATGTGAGCTAGTCACTCTGATAGAAGATTAAAGAAATAAGCAATAGAAGAGAATAAATAGGTTATTTACATTTTTCTCTTCACTTCTTTTTCTGTTTTTAATTCTTTTTTTTTTAATGTTCTTTCTTTCAAAGAGAGGGTGGAAAAAGACACAGTAGCAAAATCTTCAAGCAAAGAAAATACCGTGTCATGTTCCATTTGGCACATACAAGACACTTTGAAATGTAGCTGTCCGAGGAAAAAAAACAACAACAACAACAACAAAAACTTCTTACAAAACCAGCAATGCCAAATTAGTAAAAGATAGTTTCTTTTTGTTGTTGTTTTTTTCTTAGCACTTTATGAAAATCCACAGCAAAATTATTTTCCCAAAAGTATGCTGCTTACATAATGGTTACAGACACCTCTGCAGTCCAGTTCTGTGCTGCCTTTGTGGATCTGTTTTATACATGATGCTGCTTCTCCTCTCCTCATGGGTGTCCTTCATATTTTATGGGAGCACTGAGCAAATGGGTCCTGAGTAACTGTGAAACAACTACCTCACAGACTGCCAATATGTAGCTAGATAAGAAGAAATCTCTACTTACCACTCCACTGCTCTCTCCTGATAACAGTTCTGCTCCAGACCCAAACTTATCGTACCTCTGTGTGATGAGATAGAAACAAACAAAAATGACACATATCTTGAGAGTGGTAATTTTGCCAAATGTACCTCCTCAAAGAAAAGTTATGTCCAACTATTAATAATGTCATATCAATGCAGATAGGCATGGACAGATGTGTGCCTTCATCAGCGATTCTTAGGAAACCAAGTCCTGCCTTGAAACGGTCAATGGTTCTGCTACGAGGCTGAACCTTGACAAACAGTCCCTTACAAATTCAAGGTGTTTTTCCATGAAATATGTAGATATTTCCTGGAACAGGACTAACAGTTAAGTGTGTTAAGTATCTCAGCTTAAGAACAGCCCAGATCCAATCTCCTTGTCCTTTCTTTCACAATGTCTGCTCAAGAAATTTTTACAAACTGGAATGGTCTTCTCCAGTGACATGCATATACAATTTGGTCCCTGCTGAAGCAGTTACCTGTTATTCACATAGCCCTTGATGGAGTTCATTAAAATCCACTGGCAATCTCTCACATGGTCTTTCTATCATCACACTCATCACGCTATCTAGAGAATATCCATTTGATACCTGTGATATCATGTTTTACAGCATTACTGCTTAAAATCTATCACCACTAGTTCTTCAAGAAAGAAACTAAGAGAAACAAAATTAGCATTGTCCTATTCAATATTTTTACCAAGTAATTCCAAGACAAACACGCACAAAGACTCAACAGAAGCACGTCCTACCACTCGTCTCAGTAAATACATAGAAATCATTTGCCTCTACAGGATTCTGGTTTTCTCTTTTCTCATCTCTAATGAATGCATTCATGTGCAGCACACTGTCTTCTCTTCTGCTTGTGCCCTTAATCCTTATTTCTTTTAATACGTGCTTCATTTTTAGCATAACTTCATAACAGATATATCAAAAGCCAAATATTTCTATACAATTCTCATCACTCATGTGAACTGCTTTGCCATGAATCAGTATCAGAATCAATCCCAGGCCATTTTGAACTCCCTCACATCCTTTTGTTTCTTTCCAGACACAGTGCAGATAATTCTATTAACCTTACAAGAGCTGTGTGAATTTGTTATCACATTCAGTCCATCTCACACCAAAAATCTGAATTTCAGTTACCTTGTGGGCAGAAATACCCTTGCTAGTGACATCGTTACACATCAGAATTAAGACACAAACATTTCCTGTAGCTGAATCCTTGACCTGTGGCCTCTCTGTACAGTTTCTATTGTTTTGTTTTATTCCTTCTTGCTTCTTTCTCCACTTCCTATTGTGCTCATTGGCTGAGTCACACTGCGAAGCTAGTGCAGTCAAGACCCTCTGTAGTGCTTTTCTGGGAGGCCCCAAAAGCTGAGGGTCAGAAGCACTTTCTAAGTCATGACGCCATCATTCAACTTGAGAGCATATGTGTACCAGGTTGTTCAGGCTTTTGTAGTTAGGAAAAGTGGAGTAAGCCTCTTCAGGCTGTTAAGGGCCCACAGGCTCCAGCTTACTGTGGAGAGGGGCCTACACAGTGTGCAGAGAAGTCACCCTTCCCTTATGCAGTAGTTTGTTCACCTTAAAAGTGATGTAAAGTCTAAGGATCACAGCATTAAGCTACCCATTTATTTTATTCCAGTCTCTTAGCATTTCAAACTCAAGCTCCTGTGTATCAGCTCCAAGGATTTAGTTGGGTTCATTCTTGGATTCAGAAAGTTCTGAAATTTTTCCTAAAAGCTTTTTCTCTGCCTCCCCTGCCTCCTTTCTAGCTTCTAGTCTTTCATTGCAATTCCATGCCTTCATTTCATTCATGAAACAAACACAGACTTCTTGCTTGCAAATCATCTGTCACTCAGTTCTTTCTTCCTCACAATCATGCTTTTGCAAAGCCTTTCTTTCATAAAATCTGTCTCTGTACTGGTGTAGTCTCTTCAACTTCACTTGAAACTGATGTCTCTTTTTAAAATTGATTTTCTATGTAATTTCATATTTGTTTTGATTTACATTATTCTCTTCTCAACTTTCCAATGCAGCACAGTTTTGTCTTGTCAGTATTCTTAATCACTTTGTACACAGGTAAACCTGTAGGCACTGACAGATTGCTAACCTCCTTTTTTGGACTGTTACTTTTGAAAGAGACAGGTATTTAAATTATTTCTTTCAGTTATTTCCCCTTTTAGTATAGCTATTATGCACTCTGTTTCATCTGTACGTAATTACAAAGGGCTATAACGTGGGGATTTTTTGAGTGGCGTTTTTATCTCACTTATGTAGCTTATCTGTACTACATAAATCTCACTTCTTCCATGAGAAATAGATAAAAATGTTAAAAATGCATACAATGTCAGTAAAAATAAACTCAGCTCCTTGGGGTTAAGTGCATCATACATCCTAGACACCTGGGTGGTATACCAGTAGAACACTCCCTAAACTATTCCTATGGTTGGTGTTGAAGAATATGCTGTATTTTCCTAGTTCTCTAATTTTTTTAAACACAATTTCTACTTTTTATAACATCACTGTCATTTAAACATGTATTTTACAAAGGCAGGTGACTCAAAGCTAAAAGTATTTCTCCTTGTTCATATGTCACACATTATCCCAGCACTTGTAATTTCACACACCTTAATCGCACACCTTAAAGCACAAATTCCATCTCCACTGTGTCGGAGCTCATTATCAGCTGCTTTCTGGTAGCCTCATACACTGCTACTGCCAACTGGTTCTTGAAACCATCACAATTGAACAAGATCAGAAAATCCTACATTAAAATTATGATGTGCAACTGTGAAAAAATATACTTTTTTCCAAGTAAATGTTCTGACACATATTTGTAAGGGTGTTGCTTTGACTTTTATTAATTAATGACACTTCTCGGTTGTCATTATCTACTCTCAATGGACAAAAAAATAGAAATACTTTTCTGATACACAATATTGTTTCTATCAGTTTACTTTATAAATACATATATAAATGACAGCACCATCACCATGTACATGAGAGTTAATAAAGAAAAGCATCACTAAAGCTTCCTAAGTAAAAATGGAAGAAGTAGAAACAGGATTTAGATGAACTGATGTATATTCCTATGCCTATATCAGATGGAAAAGGCAAGTACAAGAAAATTTGAAAATCAGCCAAATATTATCTGATATTCCTACAGGATTATTGCAACATTTTGTTGCTATTTTTCCAAGCCTATTAGTATAAGATCCCAATCATCTGAGAATTTCTGAAGTGGACTTTCCACTGAGTTACTTTGTAAAAACATCACAAAGGATTTAACAGAAAATGAAAATGCATCAGTAGTACTGATTAAAAGTCCATATAAAGAGAAATTAAAAAAACCTGGAGAAAATACAGACTAAGCTATATTTTTAGGTTTATTGTTAGAATAGTACTAAACTCCAAACAGCCACATTGTTTGTATCACCTTGCTTTTTCTAGCTTAAACTCTCCCTCTGAAAGGATTTCATGAGTGCAGAGCAGAATTGCTTTAGCTACGTTCAGTCCAGTGTGACTGGATAAATTGGGGAAGAAGGATCGAGTCTATTGCAAAAGATCTTTGGAATTCTGTAGAACCACAGAATAATTTAGCTTGCAAGAAGCCTCTGGCCATCTTCCGGTCAAATCCCCCCTTCCAGTTACAAAGGTGAGGACACTTGCACATTACAGGCTGTGGGAGCAGAATGTGAATCAGACCACAGAAATGCTCTGGTGTTAAACAAATCTCTGTGATAACCAAAATGTGAAAATATTATTGTTAGAAAAGAGCTTCTAGAGACGTGGAAAACAAGAATTCTTTAAGCCATCATCTTTCAGGGAAAGAAAACAAAAAAAGCATATGGCACTATTAATTCAGTTGAACCTGGTGCATGATATTATTCTGCTAGCTTGATTTGCCACTACAGTCTGAAAAAAATTTATCAGTCATCTTATATACCATGCTGGTTCAAACTTTGATTGTGACAGCTTAGTTCTGGTTTGCAGAGATGATGTCCTCCTTTCACATTTTACCTGATTATTTTTTCAGGCTGATTTAGAATCAGTTCCTTTTAGTTGAAACAAGGAAAAGTAAAATGTCATTTTAAAGTTCCATCCCCCCTCCAGCTTTGAGTTTATCCTTTGTTTAAAAATGCATATATATATATATATATATGCATACGCACACATATTCTTGTACCTTTACAAAAGTCTTGGCTGCTTAGTGATCCTTTTCTTCCACACCAGTAGACATTCCTGTAAGAGACTGATCTGAAATCAGACTTCACTGTCCATTGCCTCAAAGATTGGTCTGAGAAGCTGAGATGGAAATCCACCTATCTTTTGTCTCAGAGATGGGTGGGAGGAGTTGAGGTAAGACTCCAATATCCATTGCCTGGGAGAAGGGCGTGAGGAGCTGCACTGGAACTCCGTCATCCATTGCCTGAGGGATGAGTGGGAAAGAGCTGAGATAAGACTCTTCCATCCATTACCTTGAGGGTTGATGGATTGGTGTGAGATATTATCCCAAGAATTGCTGGAGACCTGTGTGCAGGCACATGCAGTTGAAGAGCTGACTGCAAGACCAGGGAAACTGGTCCACCAGGAACATGTAATATGTGACATGAAGAGCAGAGATACTCCCCCCAGCTCTTTACAAAAGGGGAAAAGGTAATCACCAAGAGACACATTACCAGGAGGCACATTGCCAGGGAGCCATTGCTATGAGGATAACTCCAGAAGGACACCTCCATGAGGACACTCTCCACCAATGACTGCTAAGGATCCTGAGGGACACCCTCCATGAGACATGGCCATGAAGGCAACTCCACGAGTCACACTCCATGGGGTACCTACAAGGGGAACTGTCGTGGTTTAAGCCGTAAATCAGCCACACAGTTTGTTCACTCACTTCCCCCTTTTTCTTCCCTCTGCTCCTGGAGGGATG
>JANRGW010010240.1:16326-35976 GCA_024733675.1 Psilopsiagon aymara
CCTGCTATCAGTTAGCTTATCATCTTAAAAAATGTCAGAAGTATCAGAAAGCCCTCTCAATGACAGCATCACTTGAGAGGCCAAAGGCAGTTTAATCCTATCACCTGAACAACTTTCCTTCTTGTGAGAGTTATTCTACATATTCCACTAAGCAACTGTCAGATCACCGTCTTATCTTCTCAGATCACCAGAGCTTACAGCCACTGCTGACTGTAGGTGAGTGTGAATTGGTTGCCTGGAAGTGAAATATTTTGTTCATTGTGGTAACTGAAGTAATCCCTACCCTGCTGAAGCCCTTCGTGCTGTTGCCTTGTGGCTCCTAACCAGGTTTTGATACCTGTCTTTGCTTTTTCTGTTGCCTGTCTCTTTTGCCTCTTGCCAGCTCCCTCATTAAAGCCACAGCTAGTTTGCTGGATGTTCTTATCCTTATTTCTTTACAGATGTTTTGCCGACTAAATTTATGTGTTCCCTTACCCATTTTCCACCACAGAACTCGATGACAGTGCAGAACACTCCAGATGAAAGCTGGTTTTGTGATACTCTCTGCAAGCTTTCAGTTCACTGCATATGTGTCTCTTGGTCTCAGGAGTGCCAGTGCTAGTTTAATTCCATTTGCAAAAGTCAAAATTGAAGTATTTGAAGGGATGTGAGTGGGAACATAGCTATTAGATGTTTGTTCAGAGATACAATGTGAATGAGTAGATAAAAACAAACATACTGCTTTCATATGATCTGACTGACTGCAAGTACTATAGAAAACAGTGTTAGGAAGCACAAAGGTCTCAGGAATAAAACCTGTATTAATTCTTTTACTGAGATTCTTTATACTTACAGGGGAAAAAACAATGCTATGTTTTTATCTCTATAGATGTTACTGAAAATAGCTCAAATTCCACATCCAGATACCACATGACTTGGCATTAAGCTTGTAGTTACAAATTTTTTTGCAAGTAGGTCCCTACTTGTATATTGCCTTAAACCAAAAGCCAAACTGCTAACTCTAGACTTTTAAATCTATATATGGATTGTTTTTTCACAAAACAAGTTAAATAAGTCTAAAATTACTTTTAAAATACTTTCCAGAGACCTAAATTTAGCTTTTAAGAGCCGTCTTCTTTAGAAGATGTAGGTAGAATACTTTCACTTAGAGATCTGAGTTCATTGAACTCTCCCAAAGGCCAAACACATGCATAAGCCAAAATAACTCATGAAACAACAGTTCACACAAACTCCTGAGAACCGAGTCAGCTGACTCTGGCAGAGCACAAATGTTTTTAAACTCATTTCAGCTTCCTTCATGAAGATAATCCAAGCAGTACCAACTTGCTCATTGCACAAGTATCTTTTCTTCTTCTCCCAGGACAAAATGATAACATAGGAGTCAAAGGCTTGCAGTGTCACAGAGTCACAGCCTAGTTTTTTTGTACTGTAGCAACAGATCTGCAGAAGAGCAAATATTTGTTTTATAATATGGAAAACGATGTTGGAAAATAACAAAAATCGTGATCTTTTTTAACTAGATATAGTATTTTAGAGAAGATTGGAATGCCCTGTCTCTAATGGACAGTAATCCATTTAATATACTTCTTTTATTTATTCTGTTTTAGTAATCAGCTGCTGCTTCTGAGGGGATAATCAAATTAATTTTTATTCACACACACACACACAATGTAATGTATTGTGACCAATTTACTTTTTTAGACAAGCTAAAAAAGGAGAAACACACAAGAGCACCCTTGTTTGAATAAATACTGGGCTGTCTGTATGGAATAACAATTATATGCTGAAGCTAGAACAGATGTATGGGTGTGAATCACTTAAGGGTAGGTTGGGGAATTATAATCATCCAAACAGACCTGGGAATCCATCAGCAGTGGAAATTTTTCTGTGGCAAACAGCAGACTTTTCTGCCTATTATGAGGCAAGATGGGGAAAATGATTTTCAGCCCCTGTTTTGCTGCAAGTCTAATGTGGAAGTTCCCAAAGCATAGGACATGCATTTGTACATACAATGGCATGTCTTCATTGACATTTGCGATGTTCCTTTGATACTTCCATATATAGAGTAGTCTCAAAGCACTGTGTAAACCAAATGCCATTTGCCTACTTCCCTTCATAATTTCTGCTTTATCATTCAAAAAATTCAATAAGGTAATTCAGTGTCTTTCCTGGTGGGGTGTTTATTACACACTTACTCTGTTACTTACAAAATAGCTTTATGTGAACCATCAACACAGGCACACTCACAAAGAGGCATAAACCAGGAAGAGTCATGGTGCAAATTAGTCTCCTATCAAGTCCTTTCTTCTCTCCTTTTAGTTTTGCATTTCACCTGGTGTCATGTATTTTGCATTAAAATGTTGGAAATGAACAAAAGCATTTGTAAGCTAGGGGTTTTAAAGCACTCTCCAAAAACCTGCCAGAACACTTTCCATCAGCTTCAAGTAGTAAGCCAATGGGCTTGTTATCTTCATTCTTTGTTGTCAACCTAAGATACACCATGGCATAAAAGGGCAGAGAAGAATGGGCAGTTAGTAGTGATGACACAATGTTGCCATTTGATGTTTCGGCATTTATTTATTTAGTGAGTCAGCCTGGTTTTTTGTCCACCTCCCCAAGATACCTGCTAGGTGCTTTGTGTTCAGTCTCAGCTGAGAGTTAAGAGATAAAAGTAGAGGAACAGAACCAACATCACTGCTAGGGCAGTGCTGGAATACTGAGTCTTGCAGTTGCTGCTTTTGCTGTTCTCATATCTGCTCCGAGTGACAGTCATGTTTGTCATTACATCACAAATTATTTAATCTACCAGTGATAAAGGGCTTATATTTTGTTATAATTTGCTCAGGATTGAAGGAAGTTCTCCACCATTATGCCCTTTACAGAAATTCCATATGCATTTGCCGCTTCCTGAAAGAAATGTAGCTGGGCCTGGCAGTTAAGTGTTTTCTAGCCCCTGAATTAAAATAATACAAAATAATTTCAATAATTTATGATATTGCAAATTTTTAAACGATTGCAGGTTTTTAAATGCAAGTACTTTCAAAAAAGCTTGATATGGTTATGTAGCCAGTGACCAATAAAAAAAAATCAAGCATTTCTATTTCTGGTGATAACTGAAATGCTTCTAAACTTGGTTCCAGTCAAGCCAATATTGCCTGGCATGTCTTCTGACTGATGAAGAAGCATATATTTATTAATAAAAATTATGAACTTCCTTTGGAGAAATAAGAACACCATGGATTTCATGAAAGCAATAGGAGCATCAGGATAACAATGGATTCTTGAAGCTTCCCCGTTTATCACAATATTTAATCCCCCTAATTTTAGACAATATAAATAGTAAGGCTTGAAGATGTTCCTACTGCTGGATTAACTGATATTAGCAAGATGCTGAAAGGCTAGCGATGATGCAAAGAAATGGCAAGACGTTCTTGTGGCACTGGATAGAAACTGGATGTGAATATTCAGTCATTTGATGGCATTTTGATGGCATGTCTGACCATTGGTGCAGATAACCTGCTTACATCATAAAGTGGAACAGGAAGAATCTGTGATTTGTCCACTCAGTACTACATGGGAGCCAGTCATTCCCTATCAAAAGCATTGTGAAGTCAGTAAAGAGCAAGAAGTCCTTTTCTGCCAAGTTTTCCTGGACAGAAATCCTGCTTTAGTAGATATATGATACCACTCGGGAAAGTGGAATTATATCAACCATACATCAGGTATAATTGTTTGAATATACAGTTTTCCACAGAAGAATTCAGCATCAAAAATTTTTCAGTATTTAATGCTTGAATAAGAAGCCCGTTATACTCAGGTTAATGGTGTGCCATGCCAGAATAACAGTAGCTGCCTCCCAGGGCTGGCCAGTAGTGTTAGAATATTTCTTTCTTCCATCCATATGTTAAAGTGATCAAAAACATCAGCCTGTTCATTAGCTCATAAGGCAACATGGCAAAAAAGCATCCTTAAACTTGATCCTATTTCCCTGTATCTTGTCAGAAGAGATGCTGACTACAGTAGTCCATCAATTGCAGAGGTTGCTCAAAGTAAAGACAACACTGGGTTTTCTACTGCTTGAAGAATGTAGCTGTTTAGTTTTCAGGGGGATTAAGAGCTGCAGCTATTCTATATCATTCCTCTGCACTGATCTTTTTAGCTCCAGGTCTACTCTGCCAATTTGAGGGTCAGGCCCTAATCTTCAAAGCCATCACCAAGTTTTAAACTATATATGTTGTCAGGGCATTGCTGTCTGCACTACAGATACAGACCTGCATCCTTCTCGGAAAAGCAGCTCAGAGAGTCCAGGACAAAGTACACTAAGGCTGAAGACAGTTTTGGCAGAGTGTTTTCACGACTGGGTAACCTCCTCAAGGAGGTCACGCACTCAGCATTCCTGAACCATAAAACTGCTCCTCATATCCTTTCTAAAGTTGCCTTTCTTCCCTGTTGAATATTCCCCTCATCTTTATGGTATAAAATAATTTCTTTTATATCAGAAACGTGGAACTGTAAGCTAAGATTACTGAGATTTGTTTACAATCTATAATGAGCAAACCTGCAGTCATTGAAAAGCTCTCACAAAAAAATGTAAAAAAAAAAAAAAAAGCTGCTCATTTTGTGATCCTTATGACAGACATCCTGGACTCCGACTTTGGAGTTTGCCATTTGGAAAGAGATGCTATTATGCTATGGATTTGAGCAATTTTGGATACATGTCTAGATCTTCCTTGTGAAAGACTTTTTTTCCACGAGAACTGAGTTGATTTAAACTACCAAGTAAATCTTTGCTAGCAGAAAAAGGTTTATGGTACATATTCAACTCCTTCAGAAACAGCCTCTTCTGCCTTTTCACGTATCCTGATGGAGATAATCCTCTGCAGCTGCTGATTCATGCTGAGATTGCTCAAGCAAGGATTTGATGCAAGATTTACATTTGCAATAGAGTGCTTACCATTGTGTGAAGGGACTCTTGCAGAAAACTCGATTTATCTTTCCTTTGTAAGCAATCATCTCTGTTCCAGCTGAGGAAATCGTGAGGCAATGCTAGGAGCCAGGTACCAGCTTGAAGATCACCTGATCTATACAGCAGCCTAGAATTTGCTCAATTTTTTTAGTGAGTAGGAGGAAAAAAGGGGCAGTGTTAAGCAAAACCAACTGATGGCCACCTCCACAACTCTTCTTGCATTTATTTTGCATTTATTTTGTAGTAGATCAGCAAGAGAACTCTGCCTGTTGATATTTTGATAATAGTTTCAGAGGGAAAGACTGCCTTTTATTTACAGTGGTACCCACCCTCCTATTTGGCTAGCAACAGTGAAGTAACACTACTGATCATTGCAGCTTCATTTTCAAACTTCAAGCATTTCATGTTTTGACTTGATCCTTCACATCTTGAAGAAGCTCAAACTTCACTTGTAAGAATTACTAGGCCTCATAGAGAAAAACAAAATAAAATACGAATCCAAGAGCACCTCAAAGGCTCAAAGTTCCAGGTAAAATAAAAATATCTTTGTTTAATATTTCACAGCTAGAACGTATAATTTTCAATGTTTACAACTAGCCATTTTTCTGAAGATTCTGTTCTAGATACCAAAATTTTCTTTTTATAATTTGGATATAAAATGGTCTACCCTCAGAGGCATTTCAAAGATTCCAGTTTTATGATTCATTTGTGAAGGGAGTTATTTTCAATCTTTCCCATGATCTTAGTGTCATGGGATTTTTATTCTCTGGGAGCCACGATGACACAAATAACATTAACAACAACAAATGCATTCTCCATTTTGAATTAATGATAGGAAAGAAAATCATGGCTTCTGATAATTTCTTAGTGGGCAGCAGCTTTTGTTACTTGCCACCAGTACAAACTCGTCTGTCATCAGTTGTGGAAGGCTGCATAGGCTCAACTAGATGTTAGCAGAAATGAAGGTTATTTTTACTGTCTTCTTGTGTTTTCTGTTTAATTTCTCAAATCATATACTCTCTATGCCTCATATAGCATCTGTAAAATGGGATTATTTAGGTTTTCTTCTATTTGACTGTAAACAGATTGTCACAGAGGGACAGGTTCTGTCATCTTTGCTGTTGTAGCAGAACACATCACAAAGAAAAATAATAGAAGTAAGACTGCATAATGAGCATTTATCAGAAGGGCGCCTAATTTTGAAACCTATAGATGTATTCATTTATCTGTATATAATCAATAAAGTTATTAATGAAGTGCTAGAACTTTCAAAAGGTGTGGAGGTTTACCCAGTGTATAAATACAGGATAATGCAGGGCAGTTTGATTAGCATACGAGCTGGTCATCTCTTAACATTTTAATACATTTAGTAAGAGAAGTTGCTATCCCCT
The DNA here is from genome assembly GCA_024733675.1 of Psilopsiagon aymara. Taxonomy (NCBI): domain Eukaryota; kingdom Metazoa; phylum Chordata; class Aves; order Psittaciformes; family Psittacidae; genus Psilopsiagon; species Psilopsiagon aymara. The sequence continues at coordinate 22,684 of JANRGW010010240.1, forward strand.
TTGACACGTTTCCATCACAACAGGCAGACGCTGTGTCCACTCTGTTTCTGCTTTGTGGTTAAATTAAGGATGTATGTTTTGCAGAACATACCATTCTAAACCACTATCATAAAATAAATACCATTGCAAAGAGCCACTAAGGCAATACCCATGTGCTGCAGCACCTGTCCTCCTGTATCTCCTCCATCCTGGGCTCAGGTTGCTCAATCCAGCTGCTGTAAGATGTTCTGGTGAAGCGTGCTGCCTGTGCTGCAGCATCCCAGCATGCTGCAAGGTCACTTTGACCCTCCAGCTTCTTATTCTGCAACTGAAAATACTGCTTTTGTGTGCAAGGTTCTGTTTCAATGTCATCTCGTTGGAATTTGGTATCAAATGCTTCTGCTCATTCCAGGTGGATAACACACTGTGTTTGGGAATGCCCAGCCAGTGCTACATTGGGTTAAGTTCTTACTGTGTCTCATGAATGGCTGTCCTGTGTTGAAATGGGAACACCTAGGATAATGTGGTGATATGTGTTGATATTGGTAAAGCATGTTGGCAAAGAAGGTTACAAATTAGTAGTAGAATTTAACTCCCAAATTTGTCAGAGTGTGTACCTGAAATATAGACACTAGAGCAGAGAGGAATTTTTCACATGGTCTTTTAATTGCTGTTTGGAGTGGGAATAAATATGTGAGAGATGAGTGATCTATGTCCTACAGTGGAATGGGGCAGAGAGTTGCTTTCTCTTTTATTCAGTTTTGGATGCCGTTCAATGATATTTGAAGGGCTCGAACTGTGCTGACCAGGGAGCAGTAGGGAGAGGCAGGGGCTCTACTGCACCATGCTGCACCCCACTGCACCCCGCTGCACCCCATGACAGTGATGTGCTCATGAGAAAGGGGCATTGGGGCATGGGGGACACAGCCCCCCACATGCTGGCCCTGCAGAGCCTGACCTTCGGCTCCACCAGCACTGGGTGTGAGGCTGTGGGGCAGCGGAGGGTCATGAGGCACCTGGGTCAGCCCTGCATCCCAGCTGAAGAAGGGCATATGCACTTCTACCTGTAGACGTGCATACCTTAGGTTTTCCAGCTTGAAGGAGTTAGTCTGGAGGCAAATTTGCCTTGTTTCATTGGGCATTTAGGTCAACTCCTGTCATGAGGATGAAGTAAAAACACTGCTAGGTCCCGGAAGCTGCCTTTCAGTGCTTGTTCAGAAATAGAGAGGTCACTTGAGCATCCAGGCCTATTGAGTCCAGGCCTCTAAAAGAGTTGCTTTGCTTTTCATTAAGTTTTTGATGTAGTTTAATGATATTTGTAAGGTGCCGCAAGGTATTATATGAGAACAAGACATTTTAGACTTCTAACAATTCAAGTTAAACTGTATGGTCTGAGTTATCTCTAGATAGGATTTGTGATTTTTTGTTTTTAGGAGACTGTTCTGGTTCACACTGAACATGCTCCAGGATAATAATTCTTTCTATAAAAACATGTAAAGATTCTAGTACTGTTAAGGATATATGTTTGCTCACTTCTTTCAAGGAGGGTCTGTTTCAAATCCATGAAAATGAAGAGGAAAAGACCAAATTTCTTCTAGCATTGTTTTTGTTTCATTTTCAATTTCACAGAAATAGGACGCAAACCCGATATTGTCTCCTAAGAGCCTGTTTGCTTTGTTGCCAAGGTCAAGCTAACTTGGTTGCAAGCTAACTTCCTATTTTTCACATGGCTGTTCTGTGCTTCAGCTATTTCTCTGGTGTATTAAAACAAACAGGCTTTTGTCCAACGTCAAATGTTCATGTCTTATGTTTATTTCTCTGCCTCATTTTTAACCCTTGCAATTGTTTAAGTGCTGGGAAGATGCCAACACCCACTTCCTTAAGCTGCTGCCTATCTGCTGTACTCAAGAGCTGAAGGTCTGTCTGGGAACACAGGGGTTAGGCTGTACTAAGTTGATAAGAAGGAACTGTTATGGATCTCAAAGTGGCCATTTCATCAAGGATGCATAAAGAGTCATTCCTCTGAACAGCCATGTGGTTCCAGAATTGGGTAGAAGGTGCTGGTGGTAGTTGTAGGAGAGTTCTGGGGTTTGTTTCTTTCTGGAACTATGGTGGCTTGCCTGTCCTTTTGCAAACACAGCAGGTTTTTTCCCTGCCTTGTGTGTAGGACCCAAATACTGAATGCACATTAGGAGGTTTTCAAAATTAAATGAGAAATTGCAATGTACCAGACAACAGTAAAATGCAAAGGTTCTGAACTTACTAAGCCTTTACTGCTTCAGCTACTTCATCCTCAGTGCTGTGAGGGTTATAGTCTCGGCTGTAGTCTTGAGATAGCTAGGGTTTATATGTTCATATGCGTGAGAAACTGATCTAGTAAGCAATACCTATATAGTGATGCCCAATGATAGCTAAAATTAATGTCCTTCCTGTTCATAGAAAGTTACATAAAAAATGAAGTGGAAAGCACTGTCACTGAAATACAAAAAAAAAAAAAAAATCTTGGCTTGTGGATTCCTAATACATGTGTCTCTGTTTCTTGCTTTTGTATCATATTATTAGGGTTTCCTACTGCAGAGGTTAGTGTGTAAGCTAGTCAGGAAAACTTTCTGACATTGAAAGGACTCTGCTGCAGAGGTGCTGATCACTTTGATCCCTTTGTTTAAAGATGCCCCAAAAGCACCTACAGAGACTGGAAGAGAAACCTCCCTGTTCAGGAGCTGTAATGCTCATCTATATAGATACAAGACAACCTCACAAACCTCAGTATCTATATAGCCACAAGTGACTGTACCTGTATAGTAGTGAAAGTGAAGAAGGTAGCTTTGAAAAATGCAAACCAGATGATCTTCTGAATTTGAGGCCATCTTCTGGACTGCTCAATGTCCAAATTCCTCTAAACTGCATTATTGTGTGCATTTAATGCCCTAGAAGTACAGATGATGTTTCAGTTTAGAAGCTCCATACTTTCTGGCTTTATAACTCTGTAAGCTAAATAAATTCTTTCCTGACTTGTAACTCTAACTTAATGACAAACTTCCTGTTGTAATAAGTGCAGCTGTGACAACAGAGGCCTGAAATATACAGGATGCTAGAACAACCCTTGGGCAAACAAAGTGTTGGCTGTTCATAGAAAGAAGGTACCTGTGGATCTTCATATGAGTCCAAAAGATGACTCAGTGGTAGAAAAGGCAATTCTAAACTACCTCCCTGTTGTGACCTATAAAAACATACCCAACAGCCAACTTTTTCTCTTTCCAAATATCAGTACAGGGCTCCAAACAAAACAAACCCAAGAATGAGCCCAAACAAGGTGAAATAAAGCATACTAAAATTTAGGCAACTTAATGAGAAATCAAGTGCGATTTCTTTGGCATATTCCCACAATTTAAGTTAATGCAAAGAGTAATACTATAAGTAGTTAGCTGTTACAGTTTATTGCTCTCCTCCTGTGACCCAGGGGGAGACTTGTACCTCATTTTATTACTATATGGTCAAAACTTCCTACAAGTGAGAAATAATTTAAAGTGCAGGTCATTAAAAATCACATTCCTGTGGTATAAAATAATAAATCCTCAGAAGAGAATGATCTACTGCTATAATTCTAAGGATTTAATATCCTTAAATATCTTAAAGATAGAAATTGATGGCTAGAACAAGGATAAGTTCAATATAACATTGTAAACTCAATGAAATATATCCATGAGGATGAAAACCGCAGCAAATCACTTCCTGACAAATGATGATGGGGGACTGTGAGCTATTTATTTCCAATTATTGTGTGATCCACAGTCAAAAACTTCAATCTTGCCATCAATTAATCATGTTCTATCTCACTTTACTCCAGTCCTTAGCCCATAAAGGTTGGTTTAATAGCAGCAATGAAATCTTCCTAAGAAGGAAATAAAACTTTATGAAAAGATGTTGATAAGAGGAAAGCCTTCCTGTTGAAATCAGGCCTACTACCAAACAGATCTTCGTGCTGTTATAGCTATTACTCAAAAGAATGAATATATTTTCGCTAGGATAAACATGCTTTGAACAATACTCCGTTCCTGTGTCAGGCAGCAAAAGAATTTCATTCATACCTAGAGAATCAGGTTTGTTCTAAGCTATGTAATTAGTTTCTTCATATTGCATAAAGAGACAGTGACACTACTGTTACTTCCACACAGATGTACTGCATTACAGTTATGCAGTCTGGCAACAAGCCCTAACTTGTCAACATAAACTTTTCTTTTGAACGGGGTGTATGGTAAGCCAGATTTCATAGCCAGCAGAGTTCAGAAGTCTGGTGAGTAGAAAAAGGAAAGAGATCTGAAGCTTTGGGATTTATTTTTGAATTGCAAAAGCAAGTTTGGGTCATAAAGCTGTTGGGATAGGAGGAGAGGGAATTCTGGTGGGAATGATCAGGAGGAAGGCCCCTCAATTCAGTACTGGTGGTCTTAAAAAGCAGCTTGTGGATGAGGGAGAGAAAGTGAATTTACTATATTTGCATTTTTCATCAGTATGTTAACTATGTCTTGGATGTGCATTTTAAGTAAAGGACGTAGGAGAGCTGGAAGACTTACAGTTAAATGGACTCAATACTCAGTGAAAACCAAGTCCAAAACCGCTTACATTGATATGAATCCTTTTAGTTCCCAAAGATATATCTGAACTGGTTTCTTACACTGCTGAGTTCTTTATTAGCATTATAGGATTACTACAATAATAATAATAGATCATATAAGAAATAATCAGTGCATTATTAACAAGTTTTTTTTGTGCATTGTCTTTTTCTTGTTATTTTTTCTTTTGCTCATTCCCAGATTTTGTTGACATTACCGTAGTATTACTATTCCAATTTTGTAGGACAGAAATGCTTGAAAGCACCCAAACCAGGGTTACGCAGCAGCTAGACTGAAGCAATGGACACACGCTGACCCTGTGCCAGGTTGTTTAAAATCAAATGCAAAATACAGACCAACAGATTACTTTAATGTATGAATGCTTGAAAAATATGACCAAGCATAGTTAGCTCTAGGGCTATAGAGCTGGGGACAAAGCTGGGGACTGATTGGGCCAGGGAGCAGCTTTGCCATAAAGGACTTCTGGGTGCTGATGTGCTGCCAGGTTTTAGCATGTGTCAGCAGTGTGCTCCAGGGAGATAGAGGCTGATCATAAACTAGGTGGTAATAGTGAGAAGGTAGCTGCAGTTTACAAGAAGTGACTATGTTTCTTCAGTAGTATTGCGAAGCCATGTCGAGAGCAGTGTGTCTGGTTTTGGTCCTCTGGATACAAGAACAATGTGGGCAAAGTGAAGTGAATCTAGCAAAATGTCATTAAAATGACTCACTTACTTGAGTGATGTGGTGTACAAAAAGAGTACAAGAAAGCAGGGTTTCTTCTTCTCTTAAGAAGACAAATATTAAGGGAGATCTGGCTGTAACTACCTAAGAAGTGTGTGGAGGAGGCAGGGTCAAACATTGCTCAGAGGGGCACAGGGGAAAGATGAGAAGTGATGGGCTCAGGATAGAACACAGGAAATTCCAAGAGGATGAAAGGAACAAAAAAAATCACCATGAAGCTGTTCAGCAGAAGGACATGAACACATACAGGTTGTGGAATTTTCATTTCTTAAGAGATACTCAAAACTCAGCTGTATGAATCCCTGAGCAGCCGGAAATTAGAAGTTAGCTTACTTAGTTAACTTAGTTGACTTAGAAGTTAGCCTTGCTTTGAGGAGTAGGTTCTACTGGGTGACCTCTAGAGATCCCTTCCAAACTGAACTATCCATGTGAATCTGTAATTTTCTGGTTCTCATTTACATTATAGCCTCTTTTACCCCAGTTCTTGCAGTTTTATGGAGCTTTCAAGTGAGCGTAAATAAATGGAATATGCATATGTAAGTAAATAAAAAGGTTAAACTACACTGCTGTAGCACGGTAAACAAGAATCAGGACCATCAAATCTCATTTCAGTCATTACTGGCTATCCAGCTAGACTTCCTGCACTGGGCAAACTACTATCTAGAGAAAACAGCCCACAGTCTGAACTGCAGAAGTTTGTATCTGCTTGAAATGGGAAATTCACTCAGACCACGTGCTGGAGAAGATCACAGTGCTGGTCACGTCAGTGTCCAACAGGAGTTAACCCCCTATTGAGAAGATTCACTCATAAATATAACTTTTCTTTAAAACCTTCCACTTTATTGGCCAGTAGTTCCTCAAAGGAACTGTACTGGGAGTTACATGAAATCTCCTGTGTCCCCATTAGGACAACCTGACCTATCGTGTGTTCACTTGCAAGTGAATGGAGAGTGCTGACAAGACTGAGTAATACAATGCATGAGCCTGACTCTCTGCTGAAGAAAAGGGCTATCAAACTGTCTCTTCCCTGCTCTTCCTGGGAGAAGTGCATTGAATGAAGCACACAAGAGAATTTTTCATTTATCTCTAAGCTTTTGGATTCCTTCAAAACTGCTCTAGCATCTACCTCGTAAATGAGGGTAGTTAATTGAAAATTGCTGTCAGCACGCAGAGCCTGACACTGGGGGAGTATTGTCTCTCTGTGCTGTAGTGATTTGATTGGGGCTGCTGTCAGATGTTATATATGTTATGTTCGGCTCAGCATTGAAAAACAGTCCTTGCCATTTGCCTTATTCTCAAAGACAGGGAAGCTCAAGCCATTGTTCCCAATTTGTTTTCAGTTGTTGCAGTCTTCATGCTGATAATTTAACAGCCTATGACTTAGAGAAGGATAACAAGAATATCTCTTTGGAATAGTACAGAGCAAAGGCACATGAAAGGATAATTAATTTTACTTTCATAGTAGTGTGTGCATCCTGATTTATCTCTTGCAGCAGTCATTTACTCTATAAAATTTGGGAGTAATTTTGCAGTATGTATAGGCCTGCTCCAGAGTCCCATAAATTGAAAATAACCTTTTGGCTTCAGTGGGCTTTGGTTTCAGTTTTATCACAATTCCCATCTCAGTATCTCAGAGTGTTTTGCAATTACACCTGAATAAATCTTCCCTGTGTCTCATTCTTCTCTATGTAGCAGAGGACAGGGTAGAATTTGGAGGCAGAGAACAAGGGAGAAATGCAGAGCTGTACTTGTGAGGGGGGAGCAGCCTCTCCTGAGGATGCATGTGCAAAACCAGAGCCTGCCAGCTCACAGTCCCCTGTGAAGGACCTGCAGTTCCTTTTAACACTATAAAAGTCTGTGTTGATTTCAAAAGAAAAGAAATTGGATGTGCTTATTCTTGCCCTTATTCCATTTGGCTATGGGGTGCATATAATTCGCCCTAGAAAGAGAACTTCTCTTTTGATGCAGATACAGCACAATTTTAAAGTGTCAGGGATCATTAGGAGCAGTGTTACTACAAAATTGTTGCCATTTCCTGCAGTTTGTACTATGTGTGAATAAGCTTAAAAAGAAGGGAGCAAAATAATTCATACAACTGTTACAAAAACAAATTAGGAATAAGTTTCACTTCTCAATAAAAGTGAAGATAAAAGGTCCAGAAGTTTAAAGAAATAAGAGCACTTAAGCATTTGTATTTTCAAAAGAGATTTGCTCTCTTAGGGTGGAAATCCCACTCACCGTTTGGTTTGTATTGGCTTTACTTTTGTTTTCATACTGAGGAGGGATGTTCCAGACATACAAGGTTCACTTTCCTCACCTCCATCAAAAAAAAAAAACAAACCTGCACCCCCAAGTTTTAAATGCAAGGAAAAAAAAAAACAGTTGTAAACCTGCAGTGTTTTGTTTGGTTTGGGTTTTTTTTTTAGATCCCACAGATCCACAAATACTTTCTGGGTTACAAATCCCTGAAATAGAGTTCTGTTAGACCAGGTAGGCTAGCAGTGCCTTGCTTTGTGAATCGGAAAGCTCTTACAGTGCCTCCAGGGAGTTTCCCAGATTATCTGTTCAGTTTCTTTCAGTAACTGTTTGTTTATTTTACTTGGGGTTCAACTCAATTCCTCTCTTTCTATTTTTCTTATAGTCCAGAAATATCTATATCACGAGTGTGTTCCTAATCCTTAGTTTGTTCATTCTAGGGGTTAAGTCATCCATGCCACATTACTAGAGTTTCAGTCCTTCTCAGTTTTTCCTTTTGTCTCCATACAGCTGCATCAGCCACAAGCATCGCCTGATCAAGACCATTCAAGCCCCCTTGTTTAAATTCAACAGCAGTCCTGGTGTCTCTGCCCTCTGGAGTGGTGAATTCTGCTGGCTGACACCACTCCAGAGGAAGAAGAAATTCTTATCTTGGCCAAGTACTTGCTTTAACACAGGCTAGTGTAAAGAGGAAGGACTGGCATTATATTTGTTACTATTCTGCCTGATTTGGTAGGATACAGAGACCCTTCTCAGCACAGAGCCCTGGCTGTGCTAGGCACTGTATATGTGTGAGGAGAAGTCCCAGCCTTGAAAATCTCACCCTTTTAAAATCTGAAACCACAAAAAGATGTGGGAAAATGTTTCTATAAACAGAGTAATTATAACTGTGTGTAAGCTTGATTTCTTCCTTCAGTTCATTGCAAAGCACCCCTCTGAAGGGTCAGCAGAGAAGGCAGCTCAGGTTTCTCCTGCTTTCAGGATAGTCGGGCGCAGAGGTAGGGATGCTACGATGCTGCATGGGAGCATTTTCTGCTGATGAGCCTGTCACCTGCAGCCTGGCACAGTGGCTTTTCCCCACCATGTACTCCTTCCCCTCATCACGCCCTCGTGTCCCTTGTACAGGATTGTGGAGAGAGGGAGAGGCTCCTGGTGCTGCCTGGCTTCACAGTGGGATGGGGGGAGTCACCTCTGCAAGTCTCACATTCATGGTGTGCCAGTGGTGGGCATATTGAGGCCAGCATCTGTTATCCTTGAAGAACACACCTCTGCTTTTTGGATGTCTGACACCAGAGGGGTTAAATGCCTGGCACCTTACTGCTATTCAAAAGGACAAAAATCACTGCCAGTTGGTGTTGATGAATGCAGTTACTTATAAAGGGGTAGTAAAAGTGATGAGGCACCACAATAAAAAAGGAAAGAAAATAGGGAAAGAGGAGAGGACCGATGGAGAGGGACTTATGTGCAAAATCTTGTTATTGGCAAAGGAGGAACACACAAGCCAAGAATTTTTCATCTAATTAAAGTCTTAATATGCTAACTAATGTACAACACATATTTAATTAGTAGTAATACAGTTACAATACATAAAAATTCACAGTCCAAATAATTTAATTAAGTCCTATGAATCGAGATGTTAAAAATTGTTACACCTGAGCGAAGCCTCACAAGTCCACCCCTCATTCTCTCGTGTTAACACTTCTTCCCACTGCCTGTATCCCAGGGGCAATGGCACAAGTTTTTCTTATGAGCAAACCGACCGGTGTGTTTACAGCAAGGCATCAGTGTCCTGTGTGTCTTGGCCCTGGGAGCACCACCAGCCCTTGCTGTCTCTTCCCAGCCCACAGCCCAGGACCCATTTCAGCCTCATAGGGCCATCAGACCCTGCCTCAGAAATGCCACAGCAGGGCTACTCTCCAGCTCCCCACAGCCCTCTCCTGTCTGGCAGTGGGTGACCAGAGCCAGGCCCACACATGGGCCCACATCCTGACCCATTCCCATCCTCACAGCCCTGTCTGGCCATCCTGGGGCTGTTTCTGACTCAGGCGCATTCATGTGTACCTGTACTTCTCTGGGCTGAATCCCATGTCCCCACTTCGCCGGTTTCTGCTGTGCTCCTACATCATTATCCTAGGGTTATAAATATGTCATACTACACAGACTATCAGCTCATTATTATTATCTGTATAAAAAATATTGTGCCATATGGTTATACCATATGATTCTGCCATATGATTTTGCTCAGCTCTAGAGGTAAGCAACAGTTAACTAAATTAGTCAATACCCACCTGGACATTAGAGAATCACTGTTAGGGCTAAACAAACTAAAGCACTATTCCAGGCAGGCTAAAACAAGTGCAGACAAACTCTGACATGTCCTGAGGTATGGCCAGATTAGCACAAAGCCTGTAGATTGTCCCTAGCCACGTGAGTAGCATGCTTCCTGAGCTAGGAGGCTACACTTGGGTGGCTCCTTGGGTACCCTCCTTGGGTACACTTGGTCTGGGAAGAAGGGAGGGACACTTCAGGAGGAGCTGAGTGAGATGAGAGGTTTGGCAAACAGCCACCAGAGAAAGCAAAACATCCTTTGCCTGAAGGCAACCTGATGCTCAAGAGACACAGGGGTACACTGGGCTGAGATCTTCTCTGTCTTTGTGTTACTTCTTCAGTTACAGCTGAAAGAAGCTGACCAAGCTGATGGCAACATAGCCATTACAGGACGGTGCTCTCAAAGGCCCTTCCATCATCCAGGTGTGGTGAGAGACAGTGACCTCCAGCCAAGAGTTTTCCTGAGTACTTTTTTCATTCCCCAGCCATTTCTGTTCAGTACTTCCTGAGATGTGTGTCAAACAGCTGGCGATGCTACCTCCCAATTGTTGCATTGGTAAGAGAGAGGGTGCCCAACACTATGAACTTACATGACCCCTTGCATTAAAAAATACATCTTTGCACTGTTTCTCCCTGGAATAATATACATATGGTGGATCCATGTCCTCTGAAATATCTCATCTCCTCTTTATCAGACAGGATTCATTTGGAGTATAAAAGGTCTTTCAGACCTCTGGAAGGACATCTGTCAGTACTCTCTGAAAACCACATCCTAAAGCTCTGTTTATTTATTTAGTAAACGGGGAAAATATTTGTTTCTGAATGCATACATCTGCAGTGAACTTCCAAGGTGAGTAACCCTAACACATTCTAATAAGCTAGTGATGCAAAATAGCATTTATAAGAATCAGTTTTAAATTAGAAACTCCTCACATGGTGGAGGGAGGAGAACAATGCACAAGGACCACATCTCTATGTGCTTCAGGAAGGCTGCATATAATCTGCTATGGTAAATGGCTTCCCCTTGCACCAGCATATCTGAGCAAACGGTTGTGACTGTCTCAGTGTGAAATCCATCACTGGCTGAATAATGATCATCATAAAGATAAGATTTAGTCTCCCTTTTTGTATTATTAGCCTTCCCTGAGTTTACTTGTTCTTAGCTCAGGGGAAGTCCTCTTTGATTTGGTGGTATGTGTGCCTCAAATGCTGATATTACCATGGGTTTTGGGGTGCCTTAAAGCAAAATAGCTTCAAGTAACTTAGCTGTAGACCTGCCACACCTGCAGACTTCATCAATTATGAACTTGGACATTACAAGTTATCTGAAAATTGTGTGGAAATGGAATTATCTCATGGGCACCTTCTGTAAGACAGAAATAGCTTATTGAGTATAATTGCATTTGTGACTATGTACACAGCCTTTCAGTCATGCCATAACCTTCTCAGACTTAACTGCCAGGTATGCATCTGTGACTCTGTGTGAAGTCAAATTCAGAGACATTGGCCTATTTTTGTACAAGGCACTATAATGGTCAGAGCCTGTGTTTCTGGGTCTCACCATAGTCCTACTTCCATGGACATTGGGTGCAACTTCACAGTGCGACGGAACATCTTCAGCTTTGCCCTTGTGGTGTAACCAGAAATAATGAGTCACATTCTTCCACCCAAACTCATGACATTCACCTAAAATGTATGCAAAACTATACATGTACACGCACACACAGAGAATGATTTTACATGTACGTGTTTTTATTTTCATTTCTGATCTCCCGGGGTCAGATGTTGCCATCTTTTAAATTCATTGATTTAAGGCTTTAATAAAAACACAATGTATCCAAGTTTTGGGATATCACTGTGAGGTTTTTCAGTATTATCTGAGCTTTGGCTGCTCCTTTTGTACAATGAAGCTTGTCTCTCCAGATTCATTAATGCTTGTAGACAATTTTGAGGTCTGTGGCAAGAAGTATATAACCAAAAATTGTCATCAGCATTATTAATTATTTTCCACAGTCAATGAAATAATTGTGCAATAAGAACTGAGCAAGTATGTGCTGAAACAAGGAGGATTTTTTTCACACATATGCAAATGCAGAATGTCAGATGACCTGCACATTCTCTGAACAGGTCAGAGAGCCAAACCAATTGCTTCTGTCTATAAAAACAAGAACTGGGACTACGATTTTCAAAAGTAAAATTCAGTGCAGTAAACAATAAAAACACAGTTTAAAAGTAATTCTGGCCAACCTGGTGATTTTGCTACTGTGGTAATGATATTTGATCCATTTCTTAAAAGCCTAATTGGCTGTAGTCTTGGAGTGTACCAAAACCTTGCCATTTGTTAGAAAAAAGCCTCTCCCTCTGACATTTCTGCTAGGAAACATGAAATCTACAGATCCCAAACCCAAATAAAAATGTCAGCATCTTTTTTATCAGCACCTTGTGATTATTAAAGATACATATTGATTTTAGATGTATAACTCAGGAATTCTGAAGGCTTGGGATGAGCCATATGGTTAACATTGTTCCGCTCCTCCACCAGAGTAGTGTAGTTCAAAACCCTGGAAGAAAAAAGGAAAAATAGAAACTTACCTAAATTCTGGCAAAACAGATGATTATTTTTTTTTTCCCCAGGTTATGCATTTTCCTTTCTGCCTTTTATATTCTCATGAATATGAGATATAAGGAAAATGAAGTATCTGAGCTTTAATGGTCTCCTCTCTCCCAATAAGCATACAATTGTAATAAAAAACATCTGTCAGAAAAGACTGTAGATATAAAAAGATTGATTGTCTGTGTCTTATTTCCTTTTTGTCTCCTTAAGATAGGAATATGGAGGCATCAAAATGCATAGCAATGTTTGAGCTTGCTTTGTAACCTGCAGTTTATTTGCTAAAATTCAATTAGAGTCTCATCCATCAAACGCAGTGTAGCTCTTGAGATGGGACAGATCAAAATCTAGTAATCACAAATGCCCTGAGCTTTGACCATGTGATGTCAGTAGTTCCCATATGGCCTTTCTTATGCCTCAGGTTTCTTTCAGGACAAGGTCCTGAAAGAACAAGGTTTCTTTCAATCCAAGTGTCAGCCAATCAGTTCTCAGCGCAGAGATTGAGTAAGGCACAAATTAAGGATTTGGTTCTGACTCTATTCCTTCCAAAATAAATAGAAACACTCCCCATGGCTCCAGTAGGAAAACAGTCCTCTGTGTTACTTCACCAGCTGATTACGATCCACACAGGATTGTGCAGAAAGAACTGCCAGATAATTCATAATGTCATAGAGCCCTTGTCTTACTGGAAGGTTTTTTATCATCACACATTCAACTATAATCCTAGCTATAAATTTACATGGCTTATAATTGATGCATTAGTAATTG
>JANRGW010010241.1:0-14386 GCA_024733675.1 Psilopsiagon aymara
GGGGGGGGGGGGGGGGGGGGGGCGGGGGGCGGGGGCGGGCAGCGTAAGGGAATGCCTCCTTCACAGGTTAACCACATGAGGAGGGGAAAAAAGGTGTGTAATTGCTCAGCACTTCTATTATATACCTCCCAAAGTACAGACGTGGTGACCACACTGGGAACGCAAGCCCAATCACTTTCATGAACAATGATTCTATTGTATTACAAGTCATTACCACAAAGTACAATGAAACCAGAGCCTTAACCCAAGGCCCCCATCCAATAAACACTAGGACAGCAAATATTGGCTGTAAGTAAGACACGACATGCTGAAACTGTGAGATCAAGAGCAACAACTTTGAGAGTCAATAAATCAGCATTGTGACAAGTGATGATTAATCCTAAACAATGAATGATTATCACAAATACAATTAGATACACTCTGGTCAAATCTGTCGTTATCTCAACCCTTTGTGCCCCACGCTGGATGCCAAAAAAAGCTGTCATGGTTTAAGCCCAGCCGTAACTCAGAAAACCATGCAGTCTCTCTCTCACTGCCCCTCTCTCTTCCTTCCTCCTGCTTCCAGAGGGATGAGAGGAGAATCGAAAGAATGTAATTTCTACAGATTGAGATAAGAACAGTCCACTAACTAAGGTATAACACAAATCACTACTGCTACCACCAATAATAATAATGATAAAGGAAATAAAAAGGAAGAAAATGAAAAAGTACATATTAAAAGTCAGAGCAGAAAAACAGAGCTTAAATTACACCTGACTTCTAGATAACATTGTTTGGTACAAAGATTAGCATGCCCTACTGATTAGTATTTAGTAAGACAATAGCACAATAATCACTTCTGTTTATTCTGTGTGTATAACTGAAACAGAACACTATTTAAAGATAACTAAGAACAGCATTGTGATATAAAAAGGCTATTCAGAGGGGGAGAATGCTGATCAACAGTCTTGTAAAGTATTAAATTGTTCATACGGCAACTAATTTTAAACAGTTCATTATTTGAAATAATGTTTCACAATTTGATAAATGCTTTGAAGGTTCACTCTGCTATTAGTAGTTTTAGAACACTAGCAGATGGTTTTGAATGTTCCTGTCACTCTGTTATTTAATTTCTTCACACTGGTAATCTTGCCAGATTTCCGGACTGTACTAAACTAACAGAAAGAAAGGCACAAAGACAATAACTTTGAATTTAAGACCACTGGCCCATCTCATTCAGGACCATATTTCTAAAAGTGGCCTATGCCAGGTAGTCCAAAAGATGATTAAAAAACACCCACCTCATATTTATACCTACATTGTCAAAGACATTTGGAAGCCAAAGTCTCATTGATACTAATTTCTGAAGGAATAAATTGCCCTGAGTATCTCAGATGACTTGAGATAGCAGTAGAATAACATAGAAGTTTATTTATAACCTGTGGCAATGTCTATTTGGCTTATTCACAGGAGCATAAGGGATAATGCTTTTTCTGAGTTCTATATGGAATTACCTTATCTACCATGTACAAGGAAGAATTACATCCTTTGCTCCTTGTGCAAGAAAATATAAAAATGGATGCTGGCATACTGAAACCCATTGCTATGGGTTCCTGTGATTTGTGCAAATACTACCTTCTGTCAGGATTCTCAGTTGCCTTGTAAAATATGATGTTATCGAACCCTTTCCAGTGACAAATTTGGTTGAAATTGGCTCACAACCTCAGAAATTACAAGGAAGTATACTTTTTCATAATTCGCTCCCATATAGGTGTTATGTACATGCCATCTCTATTTTAAGCCTTAGAAAACTGAAATTAAGAGAGAGACATTCAGTGCTTCAAACACTGAGGGACCTTATTTCTGGTGGTGCACCATCACTTCATTTCTACTCAATAATTTATTCAGATTTTTAATATCATCCAATCCAGGAGAATCATGGCTCTTGGACATAATGTGCTTTTGTGTTCTATCTTGTCTTCTGTTACCATAACAAACTCTGGCAATATTTCACAATTCTGAAAGTCAGAGTTCAAGGTCTGTCACTGACGGATAAGGATAGATTTTGTCACAACATGCTTAAAATTTTTTTTGTATTTCTGATAAAAATCTTACGGTACTGCTAGCTTTGTTTCTATTCAAATTGTCTCACCTCAGAAAGACTCAAAGCACCAAATTTCTTGGCATCTTCTTTTTGTAACCTTTGTTCATATTTTTTGTGTTACAGAATCACACACAGGTTTTGCACTTTCCCCCACCAGTCCCCAGAATCATAGAATCATAGAATGGCTTGGGTTGGAAAGGACCTTAAGATCCTGGAGTTCCAACCTCCCTGCCATGGGCAGGGACACCTCACACTAGACTGTGTCACCCAAAGCTCTGTCCAACCTGGCCTTCCTTGAACACTGCCAGGGATGGAGCATTTAGCAGTCTTTTGGGCAATCCACTCCAGTGCCTCACCACCCTCAAAGAACTTCTTCCTTGCATCCAACCTAATATTCCCCAGTTTAAGTTTTACCCTCTTACCCCTTTTCCAGTTGCTACAGTCACTGATGAAGAATCCCTCTCCAGTATTCTTGTAGGCCCCCTTCAGATATTTTGTTCACTGCCAAAGACAATGCATGAAGAAGAATAAAGGTTGACGGAGCAAGTATGCAATTTACAGGTCTTATACCTTGACATTACAACACAGATTAATTTACTTACAGGCTAAAATTCAGCATAAAATGAAAGCATAAAAAATAATAAAGGCTTAAACCAACACCATTGATAGTTTTAGTAAAGATGAACTTTTTCAACGATATGAACAAGAATTTCTGTTATATAGTTCAGTGAACTATATGATCCATGCTAACAAATATGGATTTCTGATATGGGCCAAACAACCTTCTGAATGACAGAAAAAGTCCTCTCCTCAATTGTAATCAATTTAACTTTTGGAATTAATTTTCTAAACCTATCCCTTTCCCTCCAAAAAAAAAAAAAAAAATGTCTGTATAGGAGAATATTTCAATCTACTTTTCCCAGGGCGAGGTTCTGAGACAGTCAGAGGAAACTAGTCTGTTTCACCCTGGAAGCAGAAGCCTGAGATCTGAACATAACAGGCCAGATATATTATAGTGCTGTTAAGTAAAAAATACTATAGAAGACTATCTCTCAGTTGAATTTCAACACATATTACAAATTAGATGCTCCAATGAATAGAGCTTGATGACAGCAGTTCTGACTAGCAGTCTCTGTAAAATAGCAGCTACTCTTCTGAATTTATTAAAAATAGAAGAAAAAAGGAAAAAAAAAAAAGGAAAAATATAATAATGAAAATTGGGAGGGTTGCTGAGAGATGTAGAAAAAGGAATAGACAAGGAAAATAGAAAGGAACACATTTATTAAAGAGATTTAGACTCTAAAACGTCTTACTTTTGACTGAAAGAAGCAACAGAATTTGAAATAATTTTCATGTTCTCCCAAATATCCATTACTATTGTCAGAAGAGGAACATGCTGGCCTTACAGATGATTCAGGTGCATGATCAGCTTATAATGAATTTTATGGGGTTTGTCTGCATAGCAGACATGTAAAATTCTATCTAAAATATTACTCCAAAAATAAGACTTGGACAAGATGGAGAACGTTTTCATTAAAGATCTCATAACTGCCTCAGAAATGGGTCAAGTAAAAGGAGCCAAACTGAAAACAGAGTAAAAAGAAGTAACTATGTGCCATCTGGCTTTCCCATTCTTTCCTCTCTTCCGCTTTCTGATGAAAATGCAATACCTCTTTATCGCATTCCTACCTTCTATGACACCTCTTTTCCATGTGGAGCTCTGCTATTGAGCTCATTTGGAAAAAGGAAGTTTACAAAAGAGTTGTTCAGTTCAGACAAGTACAGCAGCAGCTTTAGTTTCAAGCCATCTCTGGAAAGAAAACTGAAGGTATCCTGATCTGCATTAGACAAAATATTGGCAGATGCTTGAGGAAGGCGATCTTTCCCGTTTATTCAGCACTGCTGAGACCACACCTGAATTACTGGGACCAGCTCTGGGATTCTCAGTGCAAGGGAGACATGAACATAATGAGGGTCCAGTGAAGGGCCACTGAGATGATGAAGGGTCTGGAGCATCTCACCTGTGAGAAAAGTTGAGAGCTGGAACTATTCAGCTTGAAGAATAGAAGGCACAAGAGGAATTTATCAATGTGTAGAAATACGTGAAAGAAGGGTGCAAAAAAGATGGAGCCAGGTGGTGCCTGGTAATAGAATGAGACAATAGGCACAAATGTGAGCGCTGGAGAAGGTTGCCCAAAGATGTCAAATCTCCATCCTCGGAGATATTCACAAGCAATTTGGTCCTAGGCAACTGGTCTAGGCAGCCCAGCTTGAGGTAGTGGGGAGGGTAGGGTTGGAGAAGATGACTTCCAGAGGTCCCTTTCAAACTCAAACGTTCTGTGATTCTGTAAAGCCATCAAAACCTTGGTATTAAATTTCTTGAGACAATTCTGTTCTCAAAACATGTATCTAGGGTCAAACTACTGCCCCTTTTTTCTGGGTTTTATGGTTCACTTCTTTCTACTATCATCAATTAAAACCTTAAAAACTTTCTGACTGTTGAATTGAAGCTAAGATGTTAAGGAAGTTTAATGAAACAGTACATAAAATGCAGCCACCAAAATCCAAATATTATTTATTTTTTACAGTATGAGAGAAGAGCTTTACAGTGCTAGCAAAAATCTAATGACCATGTTAGTGTGAAAGTCTAGGAAGTTCTGTTTGCAGCTGCTTTAACTGAATTTGTGTACAACATGGACAAAGGCTCTAAATCAAGCCCATGCGCTGACTGCAGATTACCATTGTACCAGAGATTACTGCTGCTTTGCCTTCTTGCACATCATAATAACTACCTATAGGTATTTTTTTTTTGGAAAGACGCAGACTCATTTTGTCAGTTTTTTAAGTCTGGCCTCATTGCCCCATATAAAAAAAAATAACTGGTTATAAATTGCAAGCCCAGTTTCTGTCACTCATAATAAGAAAATAACCTACATACATCTTTGATTAAATATATGCAGCTCCTCAGTTCTGGTGATTTTGACAACACCGTAGGTATATTATTTATTATAGTCAGCTGCCACAAACATATCTTCATGTAGATGCTGGCAAATGAAGATGTTATAAAATATGTGCCACCACATCCTGTGGATTATCAGTCCACATAAAAGTTAGCTTCCAGGAAGCAGAAAAAGACTTGTGGTAAGTGTTATTTGAGCAGCAATAAATAAGGAAATAAAAGTGAAAAGAGGTGTTTAAAATAGTAATACTTCCTTCAGCAATTCCAGAAAGCCCAACAGAGAAGGGAAAACTGATTTCATATTACATTGGACATTCAGAGAGCTTCTGTTACCATCAGGTATGAAGATAGTGTGTGAAATCAAGGGGCTCCACAACGCATAGGACATACCTGGTGGAATCTCAGTTACACAATCAAGAGTCCAGACAAGCTGCCAAAAGCTTGATTTCAGGAAACAACTTACTAAAAGTAAGTTCTGTGCAGTTCTCTGAACAAAAATTGCAAGAGACACTGCTTTCCTTGTCTCTTACATTTCTTCACTGAATTCTTTCAACGCTGAGAACACAGCTGCCTCTGCGAATTTATTTCATATTTTTCTCATTTCATGATTTTAATTTTTGCTGCTCCTTTTCGTAATTGGTGGGTTGAGGTGTGGAGGTTTTTGCTGTTAATCATTTGAGGGTTTGATTGTTTATAGGGATTATTTTTTTATTTGTCTTCTTTTGCTTGTCCTATTTATTCTGCCTGTCTCATCTTTTCTTCCTCATTAACATCATTTCTTAAAAAAATAGTGTTGGGCTCAGCTTCATGGTTATGAGTAACATTTGTGAAAAGAAACTGAGTGGTTAGAATCCTTCCTTCATCCTTCGCATATACATTCTGCCTAGAGACTAAATAATTAGAAGACAAACATTTTCTATATAATTAGTGATAATTAGGTATGCCCATTAGAATCAGGTAGGAGGAGACAGAATGCCTGTAATGGATTTCCCTACCCAGCTAGATTTTTCTGGTTTCAGTTGCCTATTTCCAAGTTAGAGGAATAGAGAATATTTTTATTATTGTTGTTACTCCACCTAGATAGGTTCTCATAGTCTCCAGTTTCTATTTACTTTTGTATTGAAAATTTTAGCAATCTTTTCAGAAGTGTAGTCTATGAGCAGTTTTTCCCATAAAAGTTATAACAGATTTCCAGGCATGTCACTATCTTTTCAGTCAGAAGCAGTGCACCTTTCAGTGATTCACAAAGAGCAGTTAGATTCATGAAAGTACTGTCAGAAAATACTTGCCATTTGCAAAATGGCTACAACTTTGAAAAAGAAAGCGGACGTCAAGCTCAACTACTAATTGTCAGTTGAGTAAATAGATAAATAAATAGATCCAGCAAGAACCTGGATACAATTCAATGAAGTATAAAATACACATAACCCTTACACACACAGAGGTATGTATAACTGCTAATGGCAGTGCAGTGGGTAGGATTTGCTTAAATTAGATCATAACTACTGATATAACATTTAGTCAACAGATACAATCAATTACTGCAGTTCCAATTTTCTTTGATTACAAAAGGATATGACAGGGCTGACCACTGCCTGCCACACTAGAAAGTATTGGTGGTAAGGATATCTCCTATTTAAAGAAATAATGAAAATGCCTGTTTTCCATAAAAAGAAAACAGAATACATTTTATATTTTTTTGGCTCTATTTTCATTACTATTTCCTGACAGATTCTTCTTCTTTTCATATGAGCATTCATTGATAAATAGAACCACTGAACAGAAGAAAAAAAACCTAATTGGAACTAGTATGGAAAAATAACTTTAAGCTGTTAATACAGGAGAAAGATCTTAACCTTCTTTCCTATCTAGAAAGATCCTTTTTGCAAAGACAGAATTTAAGAATTTAGACTGAACACCTTAAATACCCAGAACTGGGTCAACATAAATAGAAGGAATGATGAAAAATGTTTTACTTAGCAGCCTAAGATATTTCTTTCAGAAACCTATATGCCAAAATCCTACATCACTTAAAGGATTTTGCATTTATATCCTCATGTATAGGATAAAGACATAGATGGTGTAAACTGGATTAGCTCCCTGAATTCCTGGAGTGTTATGTCAAATAGTCTTCTTTGCGAATTATTTCTTCATTTCCATCCTGGTGGAATAAGGTGCATTTAGTTGACAATCAGAAAAGAGTTGCTGAAAATAAAGTATAACATTCTTTTCAAAGTATCTCCTCCTTAGAAGAAAAAACTTGTTTGTTTTCTTATTAAGGATTAAATCTGACTTGCAGAAAGGTGTTTTGCTATGTGTTCCTGACATAAAGTCTCCCCAGCACTGAAAGCCAAATTAATTCACTGTAAGTTTTTGCTAAGACTTATATAATGATAATAAGAATATTGAAAATTGGGGTGGGTCATTACTACTAAAGTGAACCCAGTTGTGTATATTGACTTCTCAAGGACTAGTGCAATATATTTTGGTTTGGTGGATTTAGAATGCTAAAAGACTATTTGACACTCTTTTTCATGCACAATTTGAAAGTGAGAATCCAAGACAAAGAAAAACATATACATTTTTCATAGTCAAATACAGGCTTTGCTTGGAGAAAATGATTGCTGAAGAATAAGGTGATATGCTATGCTGCATGATGTATGAGTGTCTTAAAACAACAAAAGATTCCTTAGCGGGTTTGCCAGGCTTTGAATCAGGACTTGTGTTTTGCAAGTAGAGCAGGAGTATATAATATATTTTGTAGTTTTCCTTTTTTCTTCTTTGTGCAGGCATTTAAAGGTGATGAAAGAAAGAAGCACGATATCACTGGCTTGAGCAAGCCATCGTGTGGGTAGTTAAGGAAAGTTTTTGTTTCATATCTGCAGAACTTTTTGTCTTTATCAAACTCAGGCATTTAGTTTTCAATGTTCAAAGTGGGCAGCTTCAAAAAAGTCAGTGTATTTTTATTTCTTTTGTAGAGTATTTTATGGATCAAAATGATTAAACTGATATCAGGTGAAACATGCGAGAACTAAAAACTTCAAGCAAAATTGTCACATGCATATATACCTGTGAGGAAAAAAACATAGAAGTGACTAAGAAAGGGGATAACAGAGGACAAGAGAATCAGATATTGGGTTGAGAGTAAGTTCGAAACTATTCATGTCAGGGTAGAGTTAGGCCAACTTTAAGTGATTCTGAAAATCCCACCACTGATTTTTTTTTTTTTTTTTTTTTTCTATTTTTAATCAAGAGAGACACAGGTCACTGAACAGATTTTTAATCACCCAAGTGGCTAATTGACCATTTGGCTGAGACGCAGGTATGAGCTGGAGCATCTCTGTTACCTCTCAGTGCCTGTCTTTCACAAACTGTAGGCTGAATTCACCTCTGTGATACCAGCCTCAGGAGAAATGCCCAGAGCAACCTGGTGCATCAGATGGATGCGCGGCATAAAGCATCCTTCCAGTCCAGCTCAAAAGTACGTCTACTGAGTGGTGCACCAGGGACTGTGCTGCCATTTCTGCCTCATGGTTTCATTCTTGTCAAGGTGCCAGTGACTCCAATGCAGATGAAAATACTTTTTCTGACACTAAGAAAACCAAAGCAAAACAGCCCCAAAACTGGAGCTTCTAAAACCATGAGAAGGAATGGAAAAATTCTCAGATTTTAGATACCACGCTTTAGTGATACAGGCCTATTCTGCTATAAGTGGTGCGCTTATACACATGCCAGTCTTGAACTAAATTATACTCAATGTTTTATTTTGCTGCTGGGTGATTTTCCAAGCATTTGTTTTGTATCAAATGCTACTATTAGGGTTCTGTTAAGACATAGACTAAAGCCCAGGCTTTTGCTAGTCTTACTGAAATTTAGGATATGTCATAAAGGCAATCTATAAGGAAGGAACACAAGACAAAGATTGTGGTCACATTTATGATTCTACTTGTCACATAGTTATAGTATTTGTTGGGGGGACTTACAGACAGTTTACACCCTGATGTTACCACGGCCACGGGCAGGTATATTGTTTTTTTATTGATACCTTTCTAAATGTCAGTCTCAGTATTGGAAATGAGTACTGAGATTAGCCAGTAGTATCTTTTTAACAGGGCAGACTTGCCATTAGGCAGTAGGCATACATCCAGCCACCCGCACTTTGACTCATGGCTCCTCAAGCCTTCCAGCTAATTAAGGAAGATGTAAAAGGCTAACCAATTCTAATTTGTGATCTTATTTAATGTCAAGAAAAAAAAAAATATTTTTTTCTTCTTCAGCAGGAGGATATCAGCATTCCAGAAGAATAAAAGACATGACTTGCTAACATACTGGTGCTATATGACATATCCAAGAAAACATAGCCTGCAGGTTGAGCTAGAATTGTCCTGGCAGCTAGTGCATACAATTCGGCAGCGGTCACCATCCAAGAGTAGGCAGGGCTTCTGTATCCTGAGGTCATGCAGTTGGCGTGCTGCCACATTCACTCCTTTCCCAAAAGATAAAAGCATACACTGATGCTCTGCAATCCTCTCTCTCTCTATGTGACACCCACCCCCCCATACTTTTCTCACAGTTTAGTTACACGGACATGCCAGTGTTTTATATACACAAATACACACATACCATTTTATGGAAGTATTCACTAGCCTGTAATTGAAAACCATCCAAACCCAGCAAATAGACCCTATTTTGAACCTGATTTTTTTTAAAATTTGTGCTATTTTATGTCTTGCAAACATATTTCCAATGTTTTTTGAATGCTTTTCTGAACATGATTTCCTCTCCGGTAACCTCCACTTGTAGCCATTGCTTCAGTTTATCTCCAGGCTCCCGGGCACCGCCCTGTTTTTTGACAAGCTGAAAGTAATAGCAAAAAACTTCAAGTTTCTGATCTGAAAATGAAATGTCAGTCCACAGATTTGCTGGTAGGGAGAACTGGTGACAGAAAACCCCAGGACATGAGTGAAAGCAGCCTTGTACTGTGACAACTGCAGATTCTAGCCTACCAATTACATTGACTAACATCAAAGCACCTACAGGTAACAGAGTTAACAGCAGCAATACTGTAATCTTGCCCATTTGATGGTGCTGTAACAGTTTATGTAAATGATCAATTAAAAAAAACACAAAACAAAACAACACAGCATTTCTTTATCCATCCAAAGTAGTTTGGCTTTCCCCTTGCCTCCTCACCACCACGAGCAATTTCTCATGAAGAAAGCAGGTACCTGGCACCCTTTGTAACAACAGGAAATTTTTATGAGTTGATCAGAGCTTTTGCATTAGATATAAATACCAGCCTTGGGAGAGGAGAACACTTCTTGAAGGGTGCTGTATGACTTAACTGCAATCTCCAGCACTAGTGAGAGGCTTCAGCTATCTGCACTTGTCGCTTACCACAGGGCTTGAATGCTGTAAATCCTTGTGGTAGGAGACTGACTTAGGAGAGATGCAGATCACAACCAATTTGTTAGAACACTTATTTATAATCAAGCTTCCTAGTTAGCAACAGATAAGTATTGTCATGGTTCATTCAATTATTTCCTCACACGAACTCACAGGCATGTAGCTGCAGCAACAGCTGGAAGGCCAAACTCAGCTTTTTACCAGGAAGGAGAGGGTCATACTGACATGCCAATGTGTGGTGGACTGACCCTGGCTGGATGCCAGGTGCCCATCAAAGCTGCTATATCACTCCCCTCCTCACCTGGACAGGGAAGAGAAAATACAAGCAAAAGTTCATGCGTGAGATAGAGACAGGGAGATCACTCACCCATTTCTGGGCAAAACAGGCTAAACTTGGGAAAATTAATCTATTGCTAATTAATCTATTACTAATCAAATCAGAGTAGGACAATGATAAATAAAATCTAAATCTTAAAAACACCTTCACTCCACCCCTCCCTTCTTTCCAGACTTAACTTCCCACCTGAATTCTCTTCCTTCTTCCCCTCAGCAGCACAGGGAGATGCAGCATGAGAGCTATGGTCTCTTCACCACATGTTGTGTTTGACATTCCTTCTCAGGAGAGGACTCCTCATACTCTTGCCCTGCTCCAGCGCAGGTCCCTCCTATAGCAGTCAGTTCTCCATGAACTTCTCCAACATGAGTCCTTGTCACAGGCTCCATTTCTTCACAAACTGCTCCTTCGTGTGTCCCTTCCATGGGGTGCAGTCCTTCAGAAACAGACTGCTCCAGTGTGGGTCCCCCATGGGGTCATAGTTCCTGCAGCAAATCTGCTTCGGACCAGGCGTATCTTTCCACAGGACCACAGGTCCTGACAGGAGCCTGCTCCAGCATGGGCTTCCCATGCTGGAAAGCCCATGCTTTCACAGCCTCCTTCGGGCACCTCCTTGCTTCAGCATGAGGTCCTCCACGGGCTGCATCAGCATGTCTGCTCCACCGCGGACCTGCTCCACCAGGCTGCATGGGCACAGACTGCTTCACAATGATCTGCACCACAGGCTGGCTGCAAGGCTGTTTCCATTCCTTCTTCACTGAACCTGATATCTGCAGAGCTGTTTCTCTCACTGTCCTCCTTGGCTTCTGTTCTGCAGAAGATGTTTTTCCTCTTCTTAACTATGTTATCCCAGAGGCTCTGTAACTGTCTCTGATGGGCTTGCCCTTGGCCAGCGGCTGATCTTGCCAGAGCAATCTGGCAGTGGCTCTATCAAACATAGGGGAAGCTTCTAGCAGTCTCACAGCTTCTCACAGAAACAAACCTTGTATAACCCTGACATCCCCCACTATCAAACCTTGCCACACAAACCAAATATGGAAAGGCTCCTTGTTATGTGGTGATAGAGACCTTCAAAGTTTCTCTCTTTCAGATGTTTATATAGTCCTGTAGGATTGGATGTGGCCTGAGTTATACAACCTGTTGTTGGTGCTAGTGTGTGTTGGTGCCCTTGGGCAGACATAGTGTCCTGAGTTTAACAGTTCTTGCAGATTCAGCAGAGCTACTTGGCTCCAGATCTTACCATTCTGATGGGATATTCAAATGATACCTCAATAAATACTTTTACTGTCATTGGCCAGCTATTTTCTTATAAGTACTCCTCAGTCCACACCTGCAGATACCTGAAGTGCTCATTCACAACCTCTCACACAGAATGGACCTTTGTCAAAGTCAGCATACACTTTTGAGAACACACTCTGCAATACTCCCACTTAGTGTATATTGTTAGAAAGTTTTCACAGGTTTTTCAAAGCTTCTTAGTATATTCACTTTCAGACACTTAAAACCCCAAAAATCCAAGGTTAACGACCAATAAGAAGCAAAAAGATCTATAACTTCATGTCATGTCCATTTCCTCCTCAACAGCTCTTCTCAGTGCTCAGTGCTTTAATAACCTCCACCACGTGTTATTCTTCACAAAGTTATAATAATAACAATGAATCCCAAGTATTCTGTTCAGTCTCTCAGATGCAGTACTAGCATTTACATATGTAATCTTAAATCCCACCTAATCTTATTATTGAAGAGACCGGACACTTTCACATATCTTCTTTACTAACTATATTTAAAGGTGTGGGCAATACATTTCATATCAGAGAATAACTGCAATGTGGTAGATGTTCCATACTCTAGGGTTTGCACTGAAGGTCTGTATGTTGGTCATTTTATGTCTTACCGAAGATGGAGATTGTAGTTTTGAAAAGATGATGATGATTTCCACATTCTGCAATTCTACTTGTAGGGATTGTGTGCAATGCAGTTTACTTCTTGACACTATCTTCTTCATTCTCTGCTCAGTATTCTCATATTGTGCTGTACTTCTTCACAAAAACTGTCAAACAGCACAGCTGGAGTTAATAAACTGAGGAGGGATGCCCATTACCAGTTACTGACATCCCTGTTGTTTGATGCTTTCAGTATTTCATTATCTCTGCATCAGCACTGGTAGTCCTGCAACTGAAAAGCCATCAAAATAACACAGCTTGAAATGATAAATGAAAGTAACAGAACAGCTGCAGCATTGAGCATGCACTTCTGTAGGCTTTTCTAGGTGAACAAAGATCTGTATCTGTTCTGTAGCAGTCATATACCACCACACAAAAGGTTTAACCAGATGTGTTTATTGCCTTAAAGCCACTGGACTCATTTCACATAGACAATTTTCCGTAAGTGCTAGGAAACACAAGAAATTACATTTGGTTGTTCTTCCTCAGAAATAGGTTCTTTTTTTTTCTTAGGTAAATATATTTCATTTTTTCCCTTTCATTAAGGAAAGAGGAAAATACAACAAAGTCCATGAAAATCTATGCTAACCACAAATAATCGTGCTGCAAAATGATTGTCACTTAATTGGAACAAATCAGATTAATTGTTGCGCTCATTCCTGAGCTGAGGCTAGTTATGTGACTCAGGAAGGCATCAAATTTCCAATGAAGAGTTAACATAATGGATCAGAATTCTCTGACCCAGTTTAACAATTAGCTGAAGGTGGTGTGATGTGAAATTTAAATATACACTCCAGAGCAGGGAGTCCTTTCATCATTTTCACAGAATTTCACAGAAATTCTTTCATCCTTAATAAACATGGCTAAATTTAAAACTGGAATGTATATTTCATTTTATTGTTATAAATATTAACTGCTTAGTGACAACAGTGTATTTGCAGCAACTAAAAGTGTATTGCTTTCACCATTTATCAGATCTGCAATGTAGTCATGTATTTTCTGTGTATAATTAAACATGTAAAGCAAAAGACTGAAACTGATAATTAGACCTGAAATTTTGAAGTAGTGTCTGGGATTTAAGCCACACAGTTCCCATTATAGTCCAGAGAAATCACACAGCTAAAATTCTTCCACTGCTTAAGAGATCAGGAAACAGATTCTGAAGTATTATTACTCATGGAAGAGTAATTTACACTTTCTGATTTAGTATAGATCAATGTATTTTCATTATGCATTTTTGTGTCTGTTCTTAGGTCTTTAAAAGACATCAAAAGGTGTTTATTGTGATTTCATGTGCTCAGCCTTTAAGAGGTGATTCATCACAGCTCTTTTCTAATAAACAGAAAAAATAATCACTTTATGATAAATGCAAAGAGAAAAACAGGCAAAGAGACAATGAAAACAAATCAAAGATACCAAGGTTCTGATTATTTAAAAAATTGCCCTTTTATTAGTGTAGGAAAATATTGGTTTGGGAGGGTATTTGTTAATATATATGATATCAAATGCAGTTAATAAGACAGTTTTCTAGTCTTTTGACACAAAAAGTAGGGAATTTAAGGAATTCTCAGTGCTCTGCGAAGACTCAGTTTGCTTTGACATTTGCTGAGCAGTCTTTTACATTTCCACTGCAGAGAATCTAATTATAACTTAAATGAAGG
>JANRGW010010245.1:0-21127 GCA_024733675.1 Psilopsiagon aymara
TAGATTGGATATGAGGAAGAAATTCTTTATTGTAAGGGTGGTGAGGCACTGGAATGGGTTGCCCAGGGAAGTTGTGAGTGCTCCATCACTGGTGGTTTTCAAGGCCAGGTTGGACAGAGCCTTGGGTGATGCAGTTTAGTGGGAGGTGTCCCTGCCCATGGCAGAGAGGTTGGAACAAAATGATCTTGAGGTCCTTTCCAACCCTAACTGTTCTATGATTCTATTAAAGAGTTGCTTCAATGGCCTGTATAAATCATAGATTCTTTGTGTACAGGTTGATGAGAACAAACATCTTAATTTGCTGTATAAACTGTTGGTTGTCAGTTGTTCAACCTGTGCTCTTAAATCAGTGTTTTATAGCAGGCTTTCAAATTATTTTCTTCTGTGCTCTTTGGTCTTGTGACTCTCCGGAACCTGAGGTAGTGAAATATACCTGTTTGACTTTCTCCATAGTAATATAACTAACTTGTTGGAAGACTGCATTCCTCCAGCGTACAGAAGCACTCTACTGCCTTTACTTTATCTCATAGATAAATTATACCAAGCTCAAAGGGGATTGCAGTTATGAAAAATATCCCCAAAAGTTTTTAGATGATCTTTGTGACCTCAAAGTAAATAACAAATATTTTTCAAGCTTTACAGATTTCTCCTTATGTTTCTTATTGCTAGTTTTCAGTGAACTTTTTTCATGCTTTCAGAAGTTTACTGTCATAAAGACGCTGATCTGTGGTATTAGGCATATAGCTTCAACTTCCTGCTCTCTCTGCCTGTTGATCTATCATCCTGGGAAGCTGATGAACAGCACTTACAAGTGTAAGAGCACAAAGTGAAAGGGTAATTTATGAAGGCTGTGTGCCTAAGCAGTGTTAGCAAAAGGAAACTCTTTCGTATATCATGATACACAAGAAGTGTGTTTATGAGCTAAGATAAATTACAGCAGACTTTATTAATGAGGGCACAGTGGCAAAGTAACAGCATTTTGCATTGAACGATCCTTATGAGTGATGTTGCTCTCCAGGAGATTGCAGTGAGCCTGTCACATTCTTGGTCAATCACTCTTTGTGAGGAACAGAACACAGAAGCCCCAGTTTGGATGACCTGTTCATCAAAGCATCATTGATTTTAGGTGAACAAGTGAGCTAAAAGCTATTTCCAGCACTGAGTATCTTTGCAACACCAAAAAACCCCCCACAAAACCAAAATATAAATGCTAGCATGAACTTGGAACAAAAGGTTGGAATACTTGGGTTCTCGAAAGTTGGGTTTTTTGAAGTATGATCTTTAATTCATATATTAACATGCTTTGTGCGCAAATCCATAATAAATATGTGGAGAAATGAACATAAAAAGACCTTAGGATCATTTTATCCAGATATAAACTAGAAATTTATATATAAAAAAAAAAAAAAAAATTAAGACAATGCACAAAAGTGTCAGAAACCTCTTGTTTTTTGTTTTGGGTTTTTTTTTTTTAATTTTTTATATAAGTTGTTTAACAGCTTCCTCAACATAGAATGACCTTTTAAAGCACAGTTTTGTACTTCTGTACTACCAAAGTTTGCATTTGATGTTTCTACCTCCTCTTAAATGCTGATCAAGGATCATGTCTCTTCAGATCCCTGACAGGTAGAGCTTTGCCAGCAGAAGTCAGAAGCTTAGACCTGGCCATAATTACCTGATGGTATCCCTATTATACAGAATTACCATTCCTATTAAACAGCAGTTATTGCTATTAGATATCATTAGTCTTAAATTGCTTCCTTGGGAAACATCTCAATTAAGCAAATTTCCCTGTTAAGTGCATCCTGATTAACTGAAGTGTACCTTGGATGCTTTGTTTCTTTGTGTACCCACTTTGGTAGCCTTCATCCCTCATTTTCAGCTCTCATATAAGTCTGGCCTTTCTAAGGCTCCCTAACAAAATACATCCAATTGAAGTACTTACTGCAAAAGACCATAGTATGTGCTGTCTTCCTACATTTTACTAGTTATATTTGAAATTCAGGTTCTGCTCTTGCAAGGTTTGGCTGGTTGTGGGGTTTTCTTTTGTCATTGTGTATTCATTTTAATTAGTGTGTAATTCTCCTGTTATATGTTGAAGGCTGTGATGACCACGCAAAACCATGAGTGATGTAATTTTGGTTTGTAACATAGTTTTACAGAAAATTTTAAAACTAATTCTAAGCTAAAATGATGTCATTTTTCCTCCTCTGGAATGCTTGTGCTTCAGAGGTCAGAGGCACTGGTTTTAAAAACAACACAGCAATGAATCTCACCACTTTTATTTATTGAAAGAGCAGTTTTATTACAAACATATTAGAGGTGAAAATAGAGCCAGACATATTTAATGTGATCGTTTTTTCGGAGTTTAGTTTTTGACAGTTAGCATAGCCCTGCATGATGCTGGAGGAAAAAAAAATCCAAATAAACCCTTAAATCAAATCAAGCCTTTCAGTTAAATTCAAATCCATTAAAATTAACGTGACTTCTGTACAAGTTATAACCAGAACAACATTCTTCTAAGAGGTTATTGCATGGTTTTAAAATTAAAATTATTTGCTTATGTAGCATCTTTTTATAAATATAAATTATATTCAAATTATATGAAAAAAAAATTGAGCTCCACTTATAAGTCACATTATTGAAAACTAACTTGTTTTCCTTCTGCTTGGAAGAATAACCTTCCAAAGTAGATGAAATTCTTTCTTAACACTAAATAAAAATTTGGTTATAATTTTGTGTAATCTGTCTTGTCACTGAATCAAACTCAAAGGCACAATACCTGTACAATTATGAAATATAGCCACCAAGCAGAACAGAAAATGTCAAATGTACTCATTCGATTCTTGCAGTGATTCTTTGGGATGCTGGATGTCAACCTAGAAATACTAAGTAATATGCTCTTTTTGACTTTTGAAATTTTGTGATGGTGAGCACAGACAGATGCATAATCTTATTTCTAATAATGTTTGGGAATGCTACCTGCTAAGCACTCCTCTCTTCATTGCTGGGAAGCTGACAAGGAAGTAAATCAATATCTTCCATGAGAAGAGTGGCTTTTCTATTTTTCGTAATTTAAATGGATATTTTCATAAATTCTCCTAGACATGCTTAATGCAGTCTAATAAGTTTTTTGAATATTTTTCACTGAAAAGTCAAGAAGTACTGGTGCAGCCATCTCTTTTCCTTTTAAATAAAACAGATGGAAAGTTGTCTATAAAAACAAATCTTTTTAAAATATTTTTATTTTTAAAAAAGTAAGTTATTAAATTAAAGCATTAAAATAAATTAATAGGAATTAAAAGTAAAGCACAAGCTTTTTTGCTCTTAAACTTGCAAGTAATTAAGAACGCATTGCAAAACATGATAAACTGTCCAAGTCATCACACTCTTCCACAGGAGGTAAAAATATGCTTGTGTTTTTGCTTGGAATTTATTTCCCTTCAATTTATATTTCCCATTTTTTGTTTGCTAAACTGAAGATTTTGTTTCCCATATTTAAAGACTGTACAAATACTTCCTTTCTGTCATATAAAGTAATCTACTTGAGTCTTCAAAGTGTATTTTCAAATTGTTTAATAACTCTCTTAACTGCTTGAATTCTCTCCAATAGATTAAATTTTAACATAATTGGACAGTGGGAAAAAATACCAACGAAAACACCAAATGACAAAAACACCCATGACACTGCCACCCTAAGGTTACTCTTGTTGGCTAATCTTCAGATTGACAACTTTTATTTGAGCAAAACAGACTGCCTCTTTTCCTCTGTGTACAAAAAATGTGTCTTACATTCCTTGTTCCCAGCTGTCCTGTGTGTTAGGCTGTAGAAGAAACAGTTCAAAGCTTTTCTGTAATGTAGATGAAGCTGAGATAAGGTACCTTGTGATGAATATACTCAACAGTGAACTTGTGATAGCTTTGTAAGAAGCCAAGGTGAGCTCTTGGCTTCAGCCACTACCTCAGCCACCCACTAGTCATCTATCTGGATTTAGCCAGGACCCTATATGCAAATCCTGTGTTGTCCGTGACTTTGAAAATTCCACGTGATCTCCCCTTCTTAGCCATTGTTAATACATTTAAGGAAAAATTTTCAGCTGAGCCATGATTAATCTCCTGAACTCAGAAATAGTCTACTTTGCATCTAGATGTGATCAACCTAAGTATGTTGCTTGCTGGCTCCGAGCTCATGTACCAGCTCAAATGTGCCACATGCCCTTGTTTCATGCTATTTGCATAGGCAATATTGATTTTTTTTTTTGGGGGGGGGTTACTGAATTATGATAGGTTTTGTGTGGCAAATAAAGGTGTTGGACTTCAGTAGACATGTCTTTGATGAAACATGTCATGATAAATGACTTGAAATAGTTTGCAAGGGATCATCCAGATAGGAAGCTCTTATAGAATCATAGAATAGTTAGGGTTGGAAAGGACATTAAGATCATCCAGTTCCAACCCCACTGCCATGGACAGGGACACTTCCCACTAAGCCATACCATCCAAGGCTCTCTCCAGCCTGGCCTTGAGCACCTCCAGCTATGGAGCGTTCACAACTTCCCTGGGCAGCACATTGCAGTGCCTCACCACCCTTCCTCATATCCAATCTAAACTTCTGTTTAAGTTTGAACCCGCTACCCCTTGTCCTATCACTACAGTCCCTAATGAAGAGTCCCTCCCCAGCATCCTCATAGGCCCCTTTCAGATGTTGGAAGGCTGCTATAAGGTCTCCATGCAGTCTTCTCTTCTCCAGGCTGACCAGCCGCAACTTTCTCATCATGTCTTCACATGTGAGGTACTCCAGTCCCCTGATCATCCTTGTGGGCCTCCTCAGGACTTGTTCCAAAAGTTCCATGTCCTTTTTATTCTCAGGACTCCAGAACTGCACACAATACTCCAAGTGAGGTCTCTTGAGAGCAGAGTAGAGGGGCAGGACCACCTTCCTTGACCTGCTGGGCACACTCCTTTGAATACAGCCCAGGATGAGGTTGGCTTTCTGGGCTGCAAGTGCGCATTGCTGGTTCATGTTCATTTTCCCACTGACCAACACCCCAAGTCCTTCTCCATAGGGCTGCTCTCAATCTCTTCTCTGCCCAACCTGTATGTGTGTCTGGGATTGCTCCGACCCAGGTGCAGGACCTTGCACTTGGCATGGTTAAACTTCATCAGGTTGGCATCAGCCCACTTCACAAGCTTGTCAAGGTCCCTCCGTATGGCATTCCTTCCCTCCAGCATATCAACCGAACCATCCAGCTTGGTGTCATTGGCAAACTTGCTGAGAGTGCCATGTTGAAGTTGTGCATCTTTATGCATTTATCAAAATGTCATATGGCAATTTACATTTAACTATTACCTCTTCTTTTAGAAAAATGTTTAATCGAGAAATGACATCAGTTTAATTTGGCTGGACTTGTTTTCCAAACACATTAATTGTATTTCTAGCTGTAATTCTTTATTAATGACTTTCAGATTGACCATTCTGTTAGTTCATCTGAGACTGACAGAAGGAAGACAGATGATTATTCATGCAGCTTTCTTCCTTCTATTTAGCTAAGAATTTGTGTTGTGAAATACTTATAAAGTTCATTTTAATGGTGGCAGCTTGAAATATCTAGTATATATGCCTGGGCTGAAGTTCCTTACAAGAGGTAACTTCTTTCAGATCTCATTTTCTGCTTTCATGTGGCATTTTCACACGTTTTATCTGTTAGGATATGGATCCATAAACGTTAATTGTCCTGTTCTCCTGAGTTAGCAGTAGTGTAGGAAAAAAGAACTTTTTAGTCAAAGTTCCATTCTCCATTGTTCACTTGAACCTTCATTAAATGCAATTTAAAAATTCCAAGTAATCTCAGCCATGTTGAATGCTGCAAGGTTATTCCATATTTTACCTAATCATTCTTTTTTCTTCTTTCTTTGACATATTGTTATGAAAAAGTGGATTTTATGTTGAATTTGTACTTCTCAGATTTTACTCTTTTTCTTACTATTCTTTAAATACGTTGGGATTTTAAAGGCCTCCTACTGAGGCAGGGAACATTTGAAGTGTGAAGTCTATCCCCATGGGAGCGACATAAGCTCTGCATAAAAATGATATAAGTAAACCAGACTGTTTTGATTGTCTTCTACTGCCATGGAGAAGAAATCCAGATGGAATCTTGGGCATTTAATTCTTTGCAACATGTTTGAGTTCAGTGAATTTGTCTGAAACCTATAAGATCTGCCACTGTGTGCATGCACATCTGGCTTTCGGATTCTGACAAAATTCTTCTTTACAAATTCTGCTTTGGCTCAGGTGATATAAGTTGATATAGTCATCAGTTAGGTCATTTAGAGCAACTATAAATTATTTCTGATTCCTCTTAGTTTTCCACATCAAACACTGTTATTTAACATGATGTACATAAGTTTTTTTTATTTTAAAAATGAAACTTAGGACTTGGTAGTAAATTACATTGTACAACCCCAAACATTTTCACTTTGTTTTCCTGGACAACCAGCCTTGCACTGATAACAGATGGTTTTGGGCTCAAGCTTCTAGTAAGTCAGCAGTTATAAGACTTAATGGGAAAAATGGTATAATCAGAAAAACATATCCCTCAATAAAAGAGAAAAAATGTAACATGGTTAAATGACCTTTAATGATAACTGACAATCTTGTTCCTGTACCCTGAAAAAGGGCTGGGAGCTGAGCAGTGGTGAAACATCGAGGTTCAAGGCAAGCGAAGGAAGAGCCCTGCAGCTTACACCTTTAGTCCTTCTATTCTTGTTCAGTACACACATTTTCTTGCAGAAAAGTCTTTCTGCTCCTTCTGAATAAATAAGAATGGCTGGAGCATGTCAAGAGGTGTGGAAGTTATTATAAAGGTACAAAGAAAGCCTACATTTCACTCTTGCCCCAAACAAATTAAAATCCAGAAATTTCTTGCAAATACAGACAGCTATAAAATACTTTCTACAATATTTATTGGAAGTTTATGTAAGTTAGCTTCTTAATGAAGAAAGTACTAGGGAAAGTTTCTTTGATCTGTGAAAAAGTGGGTTAAACCGACAATGGCTTTTTCTTCTGCCCTCAAATATCCATGCCCTGTGATGAGCACCATGTAGATTAGCCTGTCAAATGTGCATTTGCATTCTGATGCTAGTGTCGTCACAGCTGCCTGGGGGACCTGTATTCCACTACTCAGGGATATCTGCCTAGCCTCCATGGCTGTTGCTTGCTTTCACAGGTACTAAGAAAGAGTACATTTTATTTCTTTACATTTCAGTCAGATACAGTTGGGTACTGATGCAATACACCCAAGAAAATGAGGAAAGGAAGGGGTGGGTTTAGAAAGAAGAGGTGCTCAAAAGAAGTGCATTCTTGTATATGTAGAGTTACAAATGTCACTTTAAAATTGAATTTGCTGCTGTGTTTTTCCCAGAGAGAGGGAAAAAATACACCATTCATTGGTTTTAAGGGGGTACCTGGAGTTGTGGGTGGTTTCATCCCTAGGGAATTATCTCCAATTTTTAACCACTGTTGTAAGCATCAAAATCATTTACTGTATTTTTTTTTATTGTTTGGTAGTTTTAGTTTCTTTACTGTAGGAAAGACAAAAGAATATAAATGAGTGTTGCAAAACAGACTGACACTTAAAGTAGGTAACATCTTCTCTTCTTCCGTGTGCTCTGGCATCTTTCCATAGCTCCCCTAAGTTCAGTTGGGTGCAAACAAATGGGACTTTACTCTGTTCCCAGTATTTTCTTTTTTCCCTTTTCACTTGCAGCAATGGCAGAGAGTTCAGACAATACACTTTTTTGCATTTCTGTTCCCTATTTCTGCATGTCTGGATAAAAAAAGACATGAAAAAAAAAAAAAAAAAAGAAAAAAGAAACCTTGCTAGTATTTAGAAGAGATCAATTTGCAGAAAGAAAAGCATCTTTATTTTCAGCTCTTGTTATGGCATATTTTGTTCAAATATTTGCAAATGATCTTAATACATTTGTGGTACATCAGTTACAAATGCACTTTTCTTTCTTTCCATAAAGGAAGACATGTGAGGCTTACTGGGATTTTCAAGTATTTTAGTTCATTTAAATCTCTGTCTTTCTTACAGAGCACTACATCTTGCCAGTCTTGCCAGTATGATGAACACTGTAAACAAAAAGCTCATTAGCAATATTTAACAACTATATTGAGCCTAAATACTTCATGGACAGTGCCTACCTGATTTACATGCAGTTACACAGGTACTTATAGCAGTTCTTTCTGTAAGAACTTTCTACAGTGTACAAACATATATTTATTTCCTTTTAATTATGTATTTATTGCATTTTTATTTGATGGCTTGTCAAATGAGGAAAATAATAGATTGAATATTAAATTTC
Organism: Psilopsiagon aymara; assembly: GCA_024733675.1. NCBI lineage: Eukaryota > Metazoa > Chordata > Aves > Psittaciformes > Psittacidae > Psilopsiagon > Psilopsiagon aymara. The sequence goes on from JANRGW010010245.1 coordinate 8,368, forward strand.
CTACCTTTTTCCACAACTTGCCCTCTCCAAAACACTCCTGAAGCCAGATAGATGTGATAGTTATGCTTTTGAAACTGTTAATCTGCTGTACTACAGTAAAATGCCCATGAACATGGTTGTGGAACATATCTAAAGAGACACTTTGTTGCCCCTACATATTTTGAATCATAACTTTGCTTTGATTCTGATCTCATATAAGCTAATGGCGCTTTTTGAAAGACTAGACACTTAACAGAATATGATCAGAATTTCATGGTTATTGAGGTTAAGGAAAAATTCATTAGTCATAGAATGGAAATTAAAAAACTGACATAGATTAGAAATTGAGACAGAAAACTAAGCCTGGAAATAATTAAAAAAAAAAAAAAAAAAAAAAAAAAAAGAAAAAAATATCAAAGCCTCCCAGTACTGAAAAAGATTGTTAAAAGAATCATCTTCTGTTAGACCAGCCTAGAATGCAGAACTGGTTACATGACAAAAGATCTCCTGAATTGGGTAAGTCTTAAATCTGTAACTTATTGCTTGAGCAGATGCCTCAACAACATTGTAGGTCACACAGTCAAAATATTATCTCATTTTGGGACAGTTGCTCAAAAAGTCAACAAAAAATTGTGGAGCATGAACAGTGTTCAAGGCAAGTACTGAAGAATGCAATATTTTGAATCACTTATGCAATATTATAAATCACTGATGTATTGTGATTTGTAATTGCATGTTCATCAACCAGAAATGCTTAACCATTGTCCAAAATACCTTTAAAGAACCTGAGATAATATCTCCATAGAGATAATACAATAGCAGAAACTCATTATTCAGAGATAACATTAAAAGCAACAGCTATAATAAAGATATTTTAGTAATCTCTTATGATTTTAAATGAAGGGAGATGAAACACAAAGGATTCTGCTAATTAACTATGGTAACATACAATCTGTTACACTGAGGTAACTTACAGTGAATTCATACTCTCTGAAATGAAAATCTTGGTTCAGTGGCTTAAATATAGGCAGACAAAACCACTGGAGACATTCCAGGACATTGGTGTGAGACCAGAAGAGGTAAAATACGTCTTGTGAAAACCAGGCACGTCTAGAGTGGCAGCTTGGAGCTAGGCAGGACATCTTAAATTATCCAAATTAACAAGTGTTGATGGGTGTGTACTGAATGCAACTGAGTACAGAAAGTTCTCATTAGGAAATCATGCCTTCCAGTTCAAAAATAGAATTGGGTCTTATCTGAAAGAAGTGATTTAAATGAAAAAAGATCCCAACAAAAAATTATTTACATTTAAAATGCTATTGTATCTTTACTAAAGGTATACAATTTTTTCCTCTAATGCAACAAATCACATAGCCTAGAGGACAATTCACTTTAAAAATTTTGCCAAAACTTTAAAAAATAAACTAATGATTCTATTAGTTGCTAATTAGGGGAAAAATAATCAAGACAAGAACATCACTTTTGGATTTTTGACTTGAGTGAGACATTATGTTAATCTAGTCTTGACCTTTATATCAAAAATCATGGAAATACTTTGAGATTTTAACTTTCTAAATGGTTGGGAAATATGCATAAATACTAGCCCTGTCATTTGGAGTCTGATATTTGCTTGCTGACAAAAAAAAATAAATAAAATTGCTGGGATGCCCAATTTCTTCCTTTTTATTTTTATGGGGTTTTTTTATTCCAAGCACATGACATATTTATAATTAATTCAAAACTAGGAAGGGTTAGGATTTGCAAAAAATGCGCCAGCTAAATATTGCTAATATATGAAATACATACTTTAAAGACTTAACAGACTTAAAATTTCCCACATAACCTTAAATGTGTTGTAAGTTTGAAATAATAATGATTCCAAAAGTGGAATTTTAATATGTAATTAATTGCATCATGGAACTTGTCATACTTAAAAGGTGATTCTCAATTAAACCCTTTCATCTGAAATGTGGACCATAAACGCTGATGAACAGATAGCACTCCCTTGAGTACTCTTTCCCTGTTACATTTGTCAAGGTATAATGTTTCTTAAAAACCAGCAAAATAACTTCTGCTTTCAGTTTATAAAAGAAAAATTCCTCTCCCTGCTTTATTTCCTTGCTATTATTCAAGCTTTGAAATTTAGCACTTATATTGATATGTTTATTTTTTGAGAGAAGGATATATTTACTAAGCCTTCTGGTGAGTTTGTGGTTTCCTGTAAGCTCAAAATATTATTTTAGATGAAAGACGTTCTTGCTTTGTTATTGGGCACTAAGACTCCAGATCATTACAAAATAAGGCGAATAAGGGGGTTTGTGCTTTTTTTCTTAGATGAGACAGTATATTATTGATAGGCCCATTAATATGTTTTGCCTTTGAAATATTGTGTGAGTAGGCCCTCTGGGGATCCTCTACTTATTTACAGTTGAAATGATGTACAAATAAACTCAATAGGAAACTTCAATATGTTAAATGGAGAGCGAACACTGACATGGCAGCCTCAGACTATATAGAGTTTTTTTGGTTTAATTTCTCAGGTCTATGACACAATTGGAAAATTAGTAACATGGGTTTCACTTTGTACTGGTGGGAACAGCTATACTACCATCAGTGAGATATTTTGGTTTTATACTAGCTGTGGTCTAGTGTATTCACTCACTTATATTGCAAATCTGGGAAAATGATGTGTAAGGAAAAAAAAAAAAGAAAAAATTTATAAATTCTGTAATAGTGATAAGGGAAATAAGAGGTGAACTAATATGCACCAAAGTCAGGGCTTCCTATGTTTAAGATTGCTGAACACTTAGTATTTAAGACCAAGCTGCCAGTACTTTTGGATGAGTTTAATTTCCTATGTCAGGTATTTCCTGATGAACTGTTATAAAAATATGAGAAAATGTTCAGGAAAAAAACCTCTAACCAAACAAACTTAAAACTACTTGGATTTTGTGGCCTGGATGGAGGAAGAGCACAAATTTTGGAAAGAAGCAGGGGATAGGAACAGTAAGGGGACAGGGTACAATTAGAGTGTGAGGGCAACAATTATAGAGCTTAAGTTCAGGCATCAGAATGGTGTTTTGCAAAATGACAGCACAAAAATAATATGAAAATGGCAACATTTGACTCTTTAGAGTATAATGCTCTAACTTTTTAATTAAGAAAAAATCTGCAGTCCGAAGACAATGAACTCCAAAGTAGGTGAGAGCTATGCATTGAACTAAAGCAAAATGAGCAAAGATTCTCAGTGATCCCTCCAACTCTGTGAACTAGTCCAAGAGGTGATGATGAATTTGCCATCTTAGACAGTTACTGGCAGCAGAACAATAGTGCGTCTTGGGAATCTTGATTTCTAGAGGTAAAGAAGATCTGTTGAACTTGCTTTCATTCGCCACATGCACAATATTTCCTGAACTCAGTAAGGTATAAATAGCTCAAGTTATCCTTCATCTCATTCATGGAGTTACTTGATATAGCTTGATCTGTCATAACTAAGGTAACTAACATGAAGTGTGCACCATTCACTTTAGGCTTACAACTGAGATGTTTGACAGCAGCAAGACATGTGTGCTCCAGTCACCACCACTAAGCCATCTCTGACAGGATATAATTTGGGATGTAGGGCAAATTATAAGTCATACAAAATTCTGGTATGTATTTTTATACATGGTAAGAGAAGAGGAGGAACTGGTGTCCTATTTTGAGAACCCGTAGGTGGTGGAGTGGGGACGTCATAAACAGGAAAGGAACATGACATTGAAGGCTGGATTTCTATTGTAATAACAGTATTGAAAATGGGATTTTGACAAACTTTGAGGGTGGGAAAAAATAAATAATTTTTTTCATAAAATAAAAATGGATCATGTTATTGCCAAAGCTTGCTTGGGCTCACGTTGATATATAAACATACATGTCTTTACATGTTCCCCAAACTGTGACTTGATTGAAGGAAAGTTTGGGGAGTTTTTACAGGAAGCATGAAACTTCAGAAGAGAGAATGGTTCCTGAACCCCTGATTTCCAGAGAGTGGGATGCTATGTCAGTACTGCTATTCATTCCATGCCCAGTTCTTACACACTTTCCAAAACTGTATTTTATTGCTTGTTGGGGGAGAAAATTTTATGAAGTTTTGTGCCACTGCAGTTTTTTATAAGTTTTAGAGCCTTTTTGGAGCTTCTTCAACAGCATGTGTGCTTGTTGTAATGATGTATTGATGATAAGCTTACTGCCTTGTTTTGAACTGCTTTTTCTCTCTACGTTTGGGGATTTGATACCTCGTAGATAGGTAAGGCTAGATAAGTATCTTTAAGCCACTGTATTCTTTTTCTTACCTTATGGAAAATCCTGTCTTCTTGTTGCAGAGCAGTCCTTACTGATGCTGTACAGGTAGCAGTGATATAGGAGATGCCCTCTATCCATTTCACACAAGGTGAGCTTAGCTGTGTTCAGAAATGCATTCTTAAAAAAAAAAAAAGGAAAAAAAAGAAGGACATCTGCTTTTCTGTTTTGCATAATCCTAATAATTATGTAATTATAGTTCATTAGCATGCATACGCACATGGTGTTTTGTTCTGTTTTGTGGTCTGACATATATGAGCCTCACTACTATTTGGAAGATCATTTAAAAATAACCCACCATTGAACAAAAAGCCAGAAATATGTGACAGGCTCTATTCAAAATAGAGTACTTAAAATTTGTCTTGGCTGGAGTTTAGCTGCTATTTAATAGACTACTAGCTCAAATTTGCTACTGATTTATTTGTGTAAATGAACCCTGATCTGAGCATTTTTGTGAACTGTTTTGCTCTGAATATTATTAGGAAAATATTTGTAAAATGCTGTTCAGTAGTGATATGCAAGTCAAACATGTGTCTGATTAGCAAGATTTGCCTTTTATTCATTACAAGATGCTTTCTCCCTCTGACTCAAAGCTTTCAGATGAACTATTTTTAGTGAGAAGGAAAATCTGTAGCACTGCTACAAGCCCATGTTGATTCTAAATTTTTACTACAAACTTTCAAATGATTCAGAATTATATTAATAATTCTTTCTGATCCTGGTTAGGCATGAGCAATTATAGTTTTGTGGTACTTGTGCTTGATCTGGTGTTCTTGAGCTGTTCATACTTTGTCTGTTCTCTGGTGGCTATTCACACATTGTACTGTTGGTCATCAACGGGCAAAAACAGACCAGGGAGGAGCTGTTACCTTGCTTATGGGTTTAATGTTGTCAGCATCCCTGTCCTGCAGAGGATTTATCTCAACTAAAAAAAAAATAAAAAACTAAAAAAATGGTATTGCCATTCTCGTTGACAGAGCAGATTACTGGAAAGAATAGGTTGGCCCTTCTTCTGTAAGAATAAAACTTAAAATTCAAGCCCCAGCTTCCTAGCAAAGTTCTGGAACTGGAGTGAAACTGTTCAGAGAAAGTGGACACAAAAGGCTCTAGTTAACTAACTCCATCCACTTTGGATCTTAGCATTTGTACATGTTCCCTTATATTCTCAACAAAGCGATAGATACCTCAAAGTCTCTCAATGTCTCCTATGTGCCCATTAATAAAGCAATTGAGTACCTAAAGTGTTTGAGCTTTCAGTCAGTTCCACATGCATGTAGTAGATCAATCTGTTATTTGAGGGTTTTTTATCACTTACTTCCATTACTGCCTTTTAAGACTCATAAAATGGTAGGCAAAATTATTTGCCTTACCCAATTTGGCATCTAAATAAGACACTACCACTAAATTTGGGTCTGGAATTTGCTGGCAGATGTGGCTCTTTATGTAAAGTGTGGGAATCATAAACATAGAATTGGAATAATTTAGCTTGGAGAGGAACTGACTCCAATCCTTCTAACACTCCCACCCCAAAGAGGTGCTATGACTTACCTGTGCATTACAGCAGCTGAGACCTGCATTTCAGAAGGCTAGAAATATATTTTGTGCTACAGAACAACCTACTATTCTGAATAGCCAGCGAACCCTATTTTTCTGCCTTTTAGACTTCAACATCAACGTCCCAAAAGAAGGTACAGGAATTAGTTTGCCTACCCAAGAGCAGTGGGAGATTTAATCATAAAAATGTGTAAGGAACCTGAGCTTTTCATGACCAATGTTGTTCTTTAGCAACCCAAAGAGGGAAAGAAAAAAAAAAAAAAAAGGATCCAAAGATAAATAAGACTTCCCTGAGGATAATCAATTTCTGGTCAGTGGATTCACTTTAAGTTGTTTGATGACTGTCTGACCACCTCATGAGTCCCTGCTGAGATTAGAGGAGTTCCTGAAATCATATCCCCACCCAACTCTAGTTTCAGCTTTGCATAGGGCAATGTGATCCAAAATCGAAAATAGTAAAGTAAGGCAAGGGGTACATTCTATATTTTGACTGTTCTGTACCAAGGAATAGAGGTAAGAAAGGCTGCAGGTAGCTTTAGAGGAACAGGTTTAGCAAGGATTTTAAGACATTTCTTGCTGAATATGAGAGCTCGGTGACTCTATACTCTTTATGTAGAACTTTATGAACATCTGGATTTTAGACAGCTACAGGAAAATTTTATTAAGGAAGATAATGAGATGGCAGAGGAAAAAAAAGTAAGAAAAAGATTCCTGTGTTTGTAAGAAAAATCCATGTTATTTATATATTTGTACTAGAAATATGTCTTTAGTAAGAATTGCATCAGTGTGCATTATGTGAATTTCTATTGCAATTTAAGATAGTTCAGTAATTAACTTTCTAGAAAGAAGCATATGGAATAGTTAATGGATGTCTTATTTAGAAGTTTGAAAATACTTCTTCATTGACCACTGTGCTCTGAAATACTCCATAATTGGTGTTTTCCTTCAATATTAACACTGATGAGTGTTCCCGTGATTAGATATTCATCTTTCTCTCTTTCTTTCTGAGGCAGAAGATCATATCAGTATTAACTTTAATCTATTGATCTATCTCAGGCTGGAATGTTATCTGTTTTTCAAAATACTTTCAGCATGTATTTGATGGTATCTGCAAGTGTAGAGTAAATCAGACCACAAAAGTGCCCAGAATCTGTTCTTTTAATTTGGGTAGGAGTGGAAGCATTACTGTAAGTGGGTTCTACTTGAAGTGAAGCAACAGCAGCAACAAGTTGCATGTTATTTTCCTTAAATGCTGTTGTGAACATAAACTGTCCTTAATTTCAGGAAGAACCAACAAGTGTGAAACTTTAAAAGGCACAACATCATTGTCAGTTACATAAGCTGATATACTTCTGTTTGCCCACATGAAATTCTGGTATTTGAAAGCATTGAAATAGGTAAGTTCTTTATATTACACACCAATTTGTGACTAATATATTCCATAATATAGAATACTGGTGAATATTTCTTGCTTTAGCCCACCCATTAAATTCTGAAAATGGTAATATGAGTTGGTAGAAATAGATCATTCTTCCACCATGTACCTCAGACTTCACTGTTCCATATGAACAAAAATGAAAAAGAACATGCCTGTTTTCCTTGCTTATGGAATTTTTTTTAGGGATATGCTGACATAACTTAAATAACTTACATAATCTTTTCCAGCAGCATGGGGAAAAAGAAGCCCCAAAAAGCTTCTTAAGGGTTGATTACTTGGTTGGCTTTTTTCAAAAGTATACTTGTTGAAATTTTTTTACAATCATTAGTGAAAGTTCCTCCTCTTTTTCTTTCCCTAGACTCCTTGATTAAGGCAGATTCCTCAGGTTGATCATCTTAAGCAATTTTCTACTAGAAAAGAATAAAGCGGAAAATGTTAGACTCTCTAAGGGTTTGGTGGAGGGAAAAAAACAGGTAGCAAATTTTTAGTTCTTTCACTCTTAAGCTTCACAGTAGCTTTCCCTGCTCATTACTGCACCCTGAAAAGAGATCAGTGAGCCAAAACCCTTAAATGAAAGGCACAGACAGCTTTTCATTATTGCTCCATAAAAACAGCTCTTCTACATAATGCTTGGAAATGTATATCTGATGGTGTTGAAACTGTAACAGATTTACAATTCTGCACAAAGTACTGTAGCAGAGAGCACTTTACCTGTGTGTTGCACAACTTGACAGATACTAGCTGCAAATGCTCTCACGGTAATTCCCTCTGGGATACACAGCCCGAGGAAGCTTTAGGTGACTCCTTCCCATGCTACTGAGAAATAGCAATGTACAAAATGTTCCCTTCCATTCCTGCCTGAATGTGTTGCTGGTAGAGATAAGTGCAGCTGATGCTTGTGGATGCCCTTACCCTTTACCAGTTAGTGCAGAAAAGGTGCAAAAAGGTGCTTATCAATACACACATTAGAAACCTCTCCCAAAGCTCTTCTGAGAACAATGCTGCTCCACACAGACTCTTTCCTGGAAGTTTCTCTTAACTACAAAATTGGAAGTAGTGAGATTAGTCAGAAATGGGGGGCTAAAAGGAACTGTCTATCACACATGGGGGAGAAGGATGTGTTACTGTTGCTGTCAGAAATTGGTTTGCAAGCACTTACTGCAGATATTAGTCTGTCAGAATAGGAAATTTACTAATTTGAGTTTGGTTCCATAAATTCAGAGTGAAGAAGTATTACATTTGTAACACCAATAATTAACTTTTTCTGCTCATCCACCTGTGTTCTTTCTACAAGATTGTTGCTGAATGGGTATAATCTTACTCTGAAACTCTTGCTACCTTTCATGCCCCTTAGCTTAAGAGAAAAACACCTGGGTTAAATTTTTGTTAGGCTTACTAAGTTGTCCTGAGTTCAGCTGTAGCAGTCATTTTACTCCATCTTTGTAGCTGGTTAAATGCTATGATTTTGCTATGGTTTTGACTTTAGCCTGAGAACAACACTGATGATTAGACATGAAATGTACTGCTGACAGTGTTCTGTGTCCCAGTCCAGATATGAGTGGAAGAGGGTGTATGATGTGAAGTGTATATATTCTATTTGCATAAAAATAATGCTGGTGATCATGGCTAAAAACCACTGAACCCAGGACATAAGTAAAACTAGAAGGCTTATCAGACACCTGCCGAAGGTATATTAGAATTCTTGCCCTGTTTTTTGTCTTGATTTCATCTTTCTCAGATCTAAGTTTCCAAAAAACTATAAAGTTTAACTCTCATGAATATCAGTTCAGTGAGAACCATCCATCAGTCAGTCTGAAGAAAGAGGGTGAAAAGTTATGTAGCCAGCCACTATAGGACTACAATTCAATGAAGAATAGTTAGACATAATCCTGAAATAGTAGAGAGTTGCCCAGGTGTTTTAGATGATAAGCACTTTAATAGTGCTATGTTGTGTCGAACATATTTATGCTGCACATTGCATGCATAGCTTAACAGTGATATTACCAGATCAACCTAAAGAGGCAATTAGAAAAAGACGTTTCAATAGACAAGGAGTAATCTGTAGTGACATGAAACTTTTCTGTGGTATTATTATGCAGATCCAGCAATATATAGTATTTGCAAATGAGCTAATAATAGCACTTCCATGATTTATTTTGGATAAATCCATACACATCTCAAAAACACTTTCAGCAAAGCATTGTCATTACTTTATTAAATACTACTTTTGCCTACTTCAGCTTAACAAACAAATCCAATATTATGAATGAATTTAATTTCAGAGCTGAATGATAATTTGTCAAGCATGGTTAGCTCACATAATTCAAAGTTAATTATGTTTGCGATATTAGAGCATGCTGTAATTTTGTTCTGTTCAGCTGAAGCTTTTATTAAGTCTTTCTTACATTTTGATTAGGAAAGCCAGGCTTAAGTGTGCACAGCAAATTAAAAAAAAAAAAAAAAAAAAAAAGGTAAGGCATGGAGAAAGTTTTGTGAAGCATGTGCTTTGGATCATGTTCATGTTCTTTCTCATGTTATACATAACTTTGTCAATCCAAAGCTGACTGAGATACATTGAAATACTTACTTATATTGTTATTTCTTTCTGGTTTTCAGCAAACGTTAAGACTGTTTTTCCAAACCCTCTTGATACACTCATATGAAGTGGGTCCTTTAGCTGTATTTTTTGTACCAAGCAGTATTTCCCCAGCTATATCTATCTATGGAAATGAAAGACTTCACATACACAACAGAATTTTGAAAAATCAATTGGAAATTGTCACACATCTTCTGGACTTCTGACACTGTACCAGTTCTTTCCACTGTTCAGCTTCTGTCATTGCTTATATATGGGTAAATGTGTATTCAATAAATACATTTAAGCAGAGGTAAAATGTAAAATATTTTGTATAAACTCTATTTCTAGAAAAAAATGATGTGGACGTGTTAAGTTGCTGGGTTTTTCACAATCTAGAAGTATGTGGGAAATGACTAATTCTGAAAATATTCACAAGGGCCTAAACCCCCTGATGAGTTACCTTTGTCTGTAATTTTGGTTATATTTTTCTAGTTGACATGACTAGGTTAACTTGACCATTATGAATAGGTTATCTTAATTTGAGTTTTAATATTCTTTTGATATACACTATATAATGCAAGCAAATCATTGTCCTGCTTCACAGCAATGCCGTGATACTAAACATAGCAACTGCTGTTGCTCTTGTCGTGCAGTGACGGTATACTGAAGAAAGACAGATGCTACATCAAAGTTTTGCAAATGTGTGCTCATTCTCACACGGTCCTAGAGGTGTCAAAATTTCTGACTCTTTTTATTATGGGAACTGATCTGCTGGTTGGTTCCACTATCATCTGTGGGTGCGTTAGACACCTCCAACACAAACTTCTCTTCATTTCAATGTGGCTTTGAACTTCATTTCACTGGAGTACTTAGTTGTTGGTTTTTTGTTTTGCTTTTTTGTGTTTGTTTGGTTTTCCTAAAGCAAGCCTTTCCATTGCAATTTTTAGTTTTTATTTCCTTATTTAAAAAGCCAGGAATGCTTCTAATATTTGCCCACATGAAAAACAAACTGTATCAAAGAACTGTACATTCTCAGACTTGAGAACCTTCTTGAAAGGAAGGGGTTAAGAACTCTATATGCCAGCAACTTACAGAATAAGGCTATAATCCACATAATAACCTTCTTCACTGAGCAGTCTCAATTCATCGTTGAAGGCCTATGTGCCCTGAATAAGGCAGTGTCCTATGACAAAAGCAAACTGAACCCATTATTCAGTAGCTCAGAGTTCATCACATCACATCAGTATCACACAGACTAATAGAGTCTTAACTACATCAATAAACCTTGTGTCAGAGAAGGAGGAAAGCCTGAGTAAAATCTTGAACATATAGCCTTAATTCTGGTATTTCTTATCTTTTGCTATTCTTTAAGCATAGTATTTCTGTGCACATCATATGCTCATATTTGGTCCTGGAGTTAACTGCATGGTGTGTCATCACTGCTATCAGACTGCAGGAAGCTCAGAAATAAACTAGGCATTTGCAGCTAGCAATTTTATTAATGTACCAACAGCCAGTGAATATCTGCAGACAACGAGGACATAAGTCACTTAAGGACTATTAAAATTCCAGGCCAAAAGATTTCCACAGACCTGAGAATCCCTGCTGTTGTTATTGGGATAAATTTTCCGATCTTGTGCCAAATATAATCACACAGAATCTTCATAGAATCATAGAACAGTTAGGGTTGGAAAGTACCTTAAGATCATCTAGTTCCAACCTCCTTGCCATGGGCAGGGACACCTCCCAGTAAAGCGTGCAACCCAGGGCTATGTCCAACCTGGCCTTGAACACCGCCAGGGATGGAGCATTGACAACTTCCCTGGGCAACCCATTCCAGTGCCTCACCACCCTTACAATAAAGAATTTCTTCCTCATATCCAATCTAAACTTCCCCCATTTAAATTTGAATCTATTACCCCTTGTCCTATCACTACAGTTCCTAATGAAGAGCTCCTCCCTAGAATCCCTATAGGCCCCCTTCAGATACTGAAGGCTGCTATGAGGTCTCCATGCAACCTTCTCTTCTCCAGGTTGAACAGCCCCGACATTGTCAGCCTGTCCTTGTACAGAAGGTGCTCATCCCCTGATCATCATCATGGCCCTCCTCTGGACTTGTTCCAAAAGTTCCAAGCCCTTTCTATGCTGAGGACCCCAGAACTGCACACAATACTCCAAGTGAGGTCTCTTGAGAGCAGAGTAGAGGGGCAGGATCACCTCCTTCGACCTGCTGGTCACACTCCTTTTGATGCAATCCAGGATACATTTGGCTTTCTCGGCTGCAAGAGCACACTGCCAGCTCATATTCATTTTCTCATCGACCAACACCCCCAAGACCTTCTCCGCAGGACTGCTCTCAGTTCCTTCCTTGCCCAACCTTTGTTGCGTGTCTGGGTTTGCTCCAACCCAGGTGTAGGACCTTGCACTTAGAATGGTTCAACGTTATTAGGTTGGCATCACGGCACCTCACAAGCATGTCAAGGTCCCTCTGGATGCCATTCCTTCCCTCCAGTGTATCAAACAAATCACCTAGCTTGGTGTCATCGGCAAACTTGCTGAGGGTGCACTCAATCCCACTGACCATGTCACCAACAAAGATGTTAGACAAGACTGGTCCCAACACTGATCTCTGAGGGGCACTACTACTTACTGGCCTCCAGCTGAACGTTGAGCCATTGACCACAACTTTTTTTGTGCAGCCATACAGCCAGTTCTTTATCCAACAAATGGCCCACCTACCAAATTGATGTCTCTCCAACTTTGAGACAAGGATGTCATGTGGGAAAGTGTCTAACTCTTTGCACAAGTCCAGGTAGATGACATCAACTGCTCTACCCCTGTCCATCAGTTCCGTAGCCCCATCATAGAAGGCC
>JANRGW010010245.1:22041-42998 GCA_024733675.1 Psilopsiagon aymara
AGTCATTAAGAACCTCAGCCTTCTCCAAATCCAGGGTAGCCAGTTCTCCTGATAGCTTCTGGAGAGGGCCCACTTTGTGCCTCAGTCTGTCTTTTATTTGCTATGTACCTATAGAATCCCTTCCTGTTATCTTTAACAACCCTAGACAAGCTTAATTCTAAGTGGGCCTTAGCTTTGTTAACCTGGTCCCTAACTTCCTGGACAACATCCCTGCATTCTTCCCAGGCTGCCTGTCCTTGATTCCACCTTTTATAAGCCTCTTTTTACTTTGAATTTTCCTCAGCAGCTCCTTATCCATCCAAGGAGGTCTCCTGGCCCTCCTGCAGCACTTCCTTCTAGTAGGGATGTATCGCTCCTGAGCTTGTAGCAGGTGATCTTTGAATATCAACCAACGATCTTGGGCCTCCCTGCCCTCTAGAGCTGTATCCCATGGAGCCTTACTAAGCAGGTTCCTGAAGAGGCCAATTTTGCTTTCTTGAAGTCCAGGCCAGTGAGCTTGCTGCACGCTCTTCTTAGTGTCCTGAGGGTCTTTGATTTGACTGTCTCATGATCACTGCAGCCAAGGCTGCCCTGGAGCATCACATTTCCAACCAGCCCTTCCCTGCTGGTGAGCACGAGGTCAAGCACAGCACCTCTCCTTATCAGCTTCTCTATTACTTGCAGAAGGAAGTTGTCTTCCACACAACTGAGGATCTTGTTCTCTTCTGTTAAATCTTCTTTTCTATGGTTTTGGCAAAGCAAATCTAATATTTGAATATACTTGTGAAGAATGTTAGCAAGAAGAAGAGAAATGTCTGAAGAATGGTGATCTCACTTATTTGTAATTGCAGCACAGTGTCAGGCCCTGGGTTGGTTCTGAATGTGTTTACTAATGCAGTCATCCTCTTGTTTGTAGTCAGAAGCCATGCTGCTTCAGCTGTAATTAAAGCAATAGTAAAGCCAAAGAGGCAAGATGGTTTCCTAGTGTGTCTGACGTGTCATGCTACTGAACAGAGTAAAATGTCAATGCATTAAAATCTCATGGAATGACAAATATTAATCTCTACAAATATAAGCTATAAGTTTTCTTTTAATTATATATATATTTTATATATATATATTCCTGGAAATCAGTACGAAGAAATCACTAATGTAAAGAGATTGTGTTTTTAAAGCAAATTGTATTTTCCTCTTACTTAATGTCTCTTTGGAAAGAACTTGTGGACTAGATTTCATTCTCTCATGGCTTTTCCAGAAATTTAGTGTCTGGCTTTCAGGAAAATTTCTCCTTTCCAGGCACTAAATGTTCTCACTTTTTGAATATTTTTGAACTTTCGCTGATTAGAAGTGGTAACTTGAAGGCAGTTTGTATGGAATTCCTGCACTGTAGTGAGAGGTTTTTCAGGGTGGTGGAAGGATGCAAGGAATCTATTTGTTTTCATCACCTTTTCAGAGAAGCTGCATTTGTCTAATGCAACCACATTAGATGTAGAAAAAACTAGAACATGAATAGACAATACTTGCCAACAGCACACATTCTTAGAAGCTGGAAGAGGATTTAACTGGGAATAGAGAAATACGAAATCCAGAAACTGGGTGCTGGGAAGCGGCATTTTGATAAGAAATCCTATGGCTACAACAGCATTTCTGTGCTCCTCAGCTGTCGTCTACAGATACAGGGGATCTATTTCCCCATCATCAAACTTCACACAATTTGTTGCACAAATTAATGAAGTCCATATCTACTGACAAGTCTCAAATGAAGAAACATCCTTTTTCCTGAGAAAATACCTACATTTTTTTCCTTTAAAATACCTAAAACAACAAACAAGCAAGAAAACCAGCTTCCTGTTTCCGCAATTCATGTTTGGATGTATAATAGCAAAATTATAGACTCTGGAACCAGAAATATTTTGAAATCTGAGAAGGTGATATGTTTCTTCAGCAGAATGTGGTGGTGGTCAATAGCGAGTACTTCACGCTGCATGAGCCTATTGGGGTACTACCTTCCAGGTTCACTGCTGGGTTTCAACTGACAGAATTCATGCCATCATTTCCCTGACAGTACAAGCAGAGGAGAGGTGTACTGTGTTCAAGAGTCCATGCTATTACATTACTAGAAAATTTGCAAATCTTTTCTTTTGCTCCTGTACTACTTACGTAGCTACTCATGGAGGCTCAGAAAGGCCAGCCTATTGAGAAAGCTGGTTGCTACATGTAGAGGTTTTGTGGTTTGTACTTGTGAAATGTCCAGCAACTAATCTGTGATCTTAAGCACACTCTTCCAATTTGCACCTCTGTCTAGTAGTAATTTGCTTGGTGCACCTGATAACTTCAAATCTGGGATGGATTCTGCTAACTGAAGTTCAGGTAAAAACTCTGCTTCATGCTCCAAGCCTCTAGGAGTTCTAGTTTATCATCTAGCTGCATGTAATAGCTGAAACAAAAGAGAAAAGGCTTTGCAAAATAATTTTCAAAGCTCTTTTTTTTTTCATATTACACAGTGTAAGAAAAATACAGACCTAACTAAAAATAGGAAATGTCAAATGACTTCCTACTGCAACTTTCTGACCATTATTGAGTGTTCTTTAAAATTTAGTCAAAACGCACTGTGGAGTCCAACACACCAGAGTACACAGGCCTAAGACAGGAGCAGTGCTGTGGATCACTGAATCCAGGTTTCTCCTGATGGAGACTAGTGGCATCCTTAATTAAAATCACTCAAAGACTGTCCTGAAATCTACTAAGAGGATATTCTGGAACATGACTCCTCTCACAGCTGTAAAAGACCTAAATTGAGGAGCACTTCACACATTGATTTTTGTAACAAATGTGTTTGTTACCTTAAGTAATTCATTTCTTCATCTAATATTTACATTCACCTTAGTGTAGAAATAGGTAGTTAATATCTCTCCAAGCTGTATTATGCTGTAGCTTCTACTATAAAAAACTTTTCAATGAATCAGTCCCCTTTATCACCCCCCTCACGCATGGTTTTCATGTCTCCAAAGATCTGGGAAAACTATTTTTTTTCCTTTTTGCAAATTTCAATCATCCTGTTATTTCATGCAGGTATCGTCGATTGCCTTGCTATTGGCACCTGGCCTTCTTTTTCCTACCCTCCTTCCCCCTAAACACAGTAAGTGGGTAAAAATGCATCAAAACCAACCATAAAATGGCAAACAAACAAAAGAACTCCAGATACAAAATGCACTCCCTTCAGAATATTATCAGTATCTTGTCAGAATTTTCTCAACGGATTAGCGTTTTCACTTCCTTCCTTGTTCAGATGGGTTTTCCTACACATTTTGTGTTGTGCAATTATTCCAGTAAATCAATGCCCATGGGGACTCCTTGATAATTTTTTTTTAATTTTTAGTCTGATCACAGTGAAGAGGATTTAGATACATACAGAAACTATGTGATTGTTGAGAGTATTATTTCCAAATGTGAGGAAAGATGGCAGCTGGTTGGTCTAGGTTCTTACTGTTGGGGAAAAGAGGCATAGAAGAAGTTATTTAAAGAAATTCTGCTTATTAAACTAAGCAACTGGGAATCTAGATAATAACTTTCGCCATTTTTAAGAACTCTTCCTGTTTCCTTGCTAAAGGAGTCATTTGCTCAGCAGGGACTGAAGTAATTTCTAAGTAGTGTAAAAGAAAAAAACTTATTGATATTAATTGGGGCCATATCCTCCTATGCCATGCTCTCCTACTCCTTCTTTTCTGAGTTTAGGATGAAGTAGCAATTCCAGAACCAAGTATATTAGGTTCATACAATTCTCTTTCTTTTTTTTTCTACATGAAGCTCCACTTCACAGTGCTTTTCCCTTTCTTATACAACATATTCATGCGATATATTCAGTGATTTTTGCTCTGTGAATCCTCACTGAAAATATATATATTTTTCTCTGTAGTGATTAGATGTTTCAAATAAATAAAACATCTCTTATATAACAGACATACATATTGAGAAGGCCAGTCTAATGAAAGAACAGATCAACATGGACAAAAGCTAGAAGAAAGAGAACCTGATTATTTCCTATTTTACAGATGGTTCTGTAGCTCAGTGAAATAGAGAGCCAGATTTTCAAGCATTTAGCAACGTAAAGATGCAGATGGTGCTTTTGTGTTTTCAAAAGCACCTGTCTGTGCATTAATACAGCCGAGCGTTAACTTGCTTTAAAAATCTGTATTGGAATTAGTTGTCCATCTTAGACAAGAAATCTGCAGTAATACTAAGAATCAAAGTCTAAATCAGGTATTTTAACAATGATCTTGTCTCACTTCTTTTTATGTAATACATAAAAGCACATGAAATAACTTCAGCTGACAGTCTATGAATGGAGTGTCTGCAATTCAAGCTAACGTTCACACAGGCTGGAGTGCTAGAACATTTTCTCAGATCTTTCCTCCTACAAACCTGAACTCCTTTTTCAAAGTTCCCTGCAGGCTACACTCTTTTTCCTACCTTGACTAACCCCTTTTAAGATTGTTTTCTTCTTATACCCAGAAAATGGAAGGCGGAAGTACATTTGTATGCTTTCTGGAAGGCTGGTTTTGTTGCAAGGTCTAATTGCATTTTCTTACTAAAAGCACATCAGGAACATCTTTATAACTCCAAATGTACATTTAAGAATTAAAAGTGACACAGTGCTTATAAAGGAATTGCTTCAAAGACATGGAAACACTACCTTGGAAACAGGCTGACAAAGCATTTTACATGTATTTATTTTTGCCTGATTCCTCTTCGAGTTTTGGACACAAATCTTTGCATCATCTCTTCTTTCCCACCAGCGTGTATCTACAGATAAGGTCATTCTATTGTACCTGCTTTCTTTTGGGCTGCTTTTCTTCTCATTTTCTCTTGTGGAGGAGGGATCAGGTAAGTGCTTTGAGGAATAGGCTGGCCTCACAAGTGTCATGTAGCTCAGCTCTGATTACTAGCATTAAAACTTGCAGATGCAATGGATACACTGAAGCTACAAGCACTGAAATTATTATAAATGTATTATTCTAGGACAAATCTGTGGACAGTCTGAGGCATAGTATTGCATGTATTAAAAGAATGAAGGAGAATTTTAAAAGCAGGAATAAAACAGAATTCTTAATGAACTTATCCCAAGCTTCCAAATGCAGATGAACAATTATAGACGTACTCTCCTGGGGACTTCCCAACATTTGCTATAGATGAAGGGCCTTTCTACCAAAGTACCATATTGTGTCCAGATTCCACATTCAGCTGTGTCAGCAGGTTATGTTTAAAATCCACATAACAGTAAACTTGGGGTCTAGGTATGTTTTCCTCTTAATTAACCTACATAATTGTTTTGTTTTTTTCTTAATTATTATTTTACATAATTCATCCCTTCATTTGCATTTTAATTAGAGAGTGTGCAAAATGTCAAGTTTAATTGGTTCAGGAAGACTTGGTACAACAAAGCCCTGGACTAAATATAGCTGTGGGCAGTGCACTGAACAGCTGGCTTGCAGCTCAGATTAGGATGTCAGTACGTGTAAAGTGTTTTCCTCACCTAGTTTTCTGTAACTAAAACTATCAATGCTAATGTCCTCAGTAGGAAAACTGGAGGATTTGTAGACCCCCTGTTCCTAATTTTGAATGTCATGTAGCCCATTTCCTCTTGCGTGCATGCATTCCAGATGCAGTCCTCTTATCCTGATGGACCGGAATCCTGGTCTCCTCTCATTTTATGAAATTGCCACTTCCCAGATGGCTGAGAAAAGGTGTCCTGGAGTCCTCCCAGAAGCTCTGAAATACACTGACCCATTCAACCTTATCACTTCCCCCAGAAAATATCTTCCCCCAGTAGTTGTTACTCTTACATTTCACCACAGATACCAACAAGAAAGGGCACAATTTTCACTGGCAGTGTTGGGGCACAGTAGAAAGTAGCATACAGAAGAGGAGTGCTGCTGTAAGCTGGGAGGAAGTAAATGGGATGTCAGCGCTCCCCATTTGTGAGTCTAGGACAAATCTAGTGGCTACCAAGCAGTAAGGGACTGCACCTTGCAAAATGCATTTTTTGTGGAAGTTTTCAGAGAAGAATTTAATTCCAAGTACCCCCTGTTGTCACTTACTAAGGGGGTTAAAGACTTTAGTCTGTATGAACATAAGACATTATCTGTTTATCTGTATCGTTTGGGTTTTTTTAACTCTTCTCAGTTCACTCTCTTGTCTTCGCGTTTCTTTATTCCCCTCAGCAGTTTTTTTAAAGTAGATATCATCTGAAAGAATTGTTTATAGGTTTGACAATATGTTGAAATATTTTCAGTTTCAGGTGTGGCAAGTGTAGAGGACCTGGTAGGTTGCTGTAAAGTCTTTGAAAGTAGGAATGGAAAATATGTTATAGGTTTGTTTCTGCTAGACTTTTTCAGATGCCTGGAATGAAGCATTCTGTGTGTAGACGGGAAAGTGAAAAACACTCAGAGACAGCCCTTTTGTAGTTAGAATATTTTATTCAGGCTTTCTTAGACTAAAACCCCAGCATGGTGCTCTTGCAGTTTCTGCTTCATGAAAGTCTGTAAAATATTTTATATTTTACTTGTTTTCCTACTTTTTGCTTGACTTTGATTAATTGAAGGATTTCAATCACCTCATTTACCTTTTATCTTATTTCTAGAATCACTTCCTCAGTGTAAATGAGAAGGGCTGAAACTGAGTCTGCTTGTAACTCATTCATGCCCAGTATGCTCTTACCAAATTCCCTAGTATGTTCATATATTGCAGCTGATATTTGTGACACTTTTACTGGTGTTTTCATGAAAATATATTAGACTTGAATAAAAGCTTAATAAACATAAAATTTCCTTAATAACTATCAGACCAAAGAAAAGAAAAGTTTCAAGGTAGATTTTCAAGTAAAATGATGATAAGAACAGGCATGAAAGGAATTGATTAAGAGTTGACCACATCATAGATAATTACATTGGGTCAAAAAGATTGCTTTAAAGATTTAAGTAACTTGCACTAACATAGGTAAGTGTGTATGTCTGAGTATCTCTGCTACCATACCAGGCCTCTATTCCTTTACAGTACCTCACTAAGACAGAGGCATAAATATTTCATTACGTGCAGAATAACTACTTTTTGCTATATTCTATAGAGAAAATATGGTTTTATGCTAGAAATATGAGCAAAAGTAAAACAAATCAGGCATAGGCACCTGGCCATTTGAAAAAAGGTAAAACAAAGCTCCAGACAATTGGTACTGATTTTGGCTGTGATAGAGTTAATTTTCTTCATAGCACAGGGCTGTGTTTTGGGTTTGTGTTTGAATTAGTGTTGATAACACCAGGATGTTTTCCTTACTGTTGAGCACTGTTTACACAGCACAGAGGTCTTTTCTGCCTCCTATCCCCCCCCAGGAGCGAGGAGGCTGGGGTTGCACAAGTAGCTGGGAGAGGACACAGGGCAGCTGTCCCCAGCTGACCAAAAGGATATTCCACATCATATGGCATCACGCGCAGATGGGGGAAGAAGGAAGTGGAGGACAAACATGAGAGTGATGGTGTTTGTCTTTCTAGTCACCATTATGTACGATGGAGCTCTGCTTTCCTGGAAAAGGCTGAACACCTGCATGCCGATGGGAAGTGTTGAATGAATTCCTTGGTTTGCTTTGTTTGTTAAACTGTCTTTATGTGAAGCCACGAATTTTCACTTTTACTCTTCTGATTCTCTCCCCCATCCCATCATGGGGAGCAAGTATCTGCACAGTGCTTAGTTGCCAGCTGGGATTATACCACAACACAATCCAATACAAGATCCAACCAAGCAAGCCTAACAGCCCTCAATCTTCAGCAGTGTAAATTTGGTACATGAGCAGTGACCTCCTATGAGATAGAGCAATACTCCATGCCCTGGGCTACAGGCCTACAAGGTCAAGGGAAAGTGCAGCAGTTCTGGAGCTTTAACAGGTTCAAAAACATTACAGTATATTTTATTTTCCTCAGTTAGAAACCACATAATATATTTTATTTCTCAACTGCTTTTGAACAAACTGATTGTCACAGTTCATATGCAATGCAATTTCATATGTGCGTGGAATTCACTGTAGATATTATAAAATGATCTGTTTTCCCCTAAGATATTACTGAAAATAATGCAATAGATTTGTTCAATAATACCCAGGGCAGTTTAAAAGTATGGAAACTCAGTATTAAAATTTGCTATAACTATCTTCACTAGAATAGATTCTACAAAACTATTACAAAATTTATTTCTATTCTTATGCAATTTTCAGATGCCAGAGCACACATCAAGTGTTTTGTTGGTATT
The DNA here is from genome assembly GCA_024733675.1 of Psilopsiagon aymara. NCBI lineage: Eukaryota > Metazoa > Chordata > Aves > Psittaciformes > Psittacidae > Psilopsiagon > Psilopsiagon aymara. The sequence continues at coordinate 30,316 of JANRGW010010245.1, forward strand.
GATTTCAGTTACTGTATTGGCAACTACTTTGCAGTATTATTAGCATAATACAGCTCCATGCAAGATCTTATGGCTCAGAAAGATGCATTGGTTTTCAAGTTTCTAAAGCAAGTTAATTTCATGTTTCCACACTTTCACTCACACACTCAAAAGATGCCGCATGTGTGTGTCCTAGTGTTCTGACCAAAATCACTTGTGTGCACTACAAGTGCATGAGATGTTCTGCATCTCTAGAGCTCCTCCAAACAAACAATAATTTGGCAACGACAAACAAGTGTTTGGACAGATCTTTCTTTTCCATCAGGAGCTATCAGCTATTTTGGGGTAGATCTTCACTTCAAATCTCGCTTACTTCAACCATCTCAACTCTTAAGCTACATCACTGTCCACTGCCTGTTTCTCCTCTTTTGACCTATGTGAGAAACATATCCCTTGCTTGTTTTCTCGGCAGTTGAACAGGGAAAGCAGTAATGTATGTGGTGCGCTGCATCCCTGCTGCCACCCTGCCAGTGTTTGGGCACTGGCTTATTTTGCTGATGAGTCGTCTCCTTCTCCTACCACAGGACATTTGCTTTTGATCTCAAGAACATATTCCTCAATTTTGCTGATGAAAGCAGTGTCCTGGGAACAGCGTCCCTTGTTATCTGGACATTCTTTAAGCCTTTGTTCTGCTTTCCTTCTCATGCTTACACATCCACATTTTCATTCAGACTTCCTTCATACAGATTTTAATATTTCTTACATATCTCTTCTGTGCAAACAAAAAAACCTCTACTTTTCTTGGGTAAATTCATTTTTCCAAAAAGTATTTTAGATTTATAAAATCAGATACTATTGTTTTTCTTGCTGTGTAGCAGCTTCTATAAGGTCATCACAAGTAAAATAAAAGCAGAAGGTACCACAGAGATAAAGAAAACACATGCTATAGCAGGCAAGATAATCGAATAACATCGTAAACGCACATAAATTAGAGTCTTACAAAAACATAACCTTGCCTACAGGAAAAAATCTAATCCAAATGTTATATGATGGCTGTCCAGTAGGATTCCTTTTGCTGCTTTCCTCTTCCTTTCTTAGTGATTTCATCATTTGTTGAGCCTCGAACCAAATTAGATTGTGAAAGGTCTCAGGGCAAGGTCATGTCACTCTATACATTTGAACAATGCTTGGCACAGTGTCACCTCACTTTTGACAGGTTTCCCAGGAATTGCTGAAATAGGAATAATAACAAATAACATCAATAATAACATGTGACCTAATAAGATTGCAACATACATGCCCTAATACATATTTGATGGTTTAATACTTCAAGTATGGCCAATATGGGCTTCTTTGTCTTATGAAAGTTTCAAAGCTTAAACAATTTTGTCAAAAAATGTCAAATATTTTTCTTAGTATTTCTAATGAGAAATTCTCTGTGATAATTTCTGTTCAGTTTTCCATGGTTTGGTACATACCTACATATGAGACTAGTTCAGATTCCCAGCTAGGGAAATCCACCTTTCATTGAGTCATAGAATAGTTAAGGTTGGAAAGGACCTTAAGATCATCTCGTTCCAACCCCCTTGCCATGGGCAGGGACGCCTCCCACTAAACCATATCACCCAAGGTTATGTCCAAACTGGCCTTGAACACCGCCAGGGATGGAGCATTGACAACTTCCCTGGGCAACCCATTCCAGTGCCTCACCACCCTTACAGTAAAGAATTTCTTCCTCATATCCAATCTAAACTCCCCCTATTTAAGTTTGAACCTGTTACTCCTTTTCCTCTCACTACAGTCCTTAATGAAGAGTCCCTCCCCAGCATCCTCATAGGCCCCCTTCAGATACTGGAAGGCTGCTATGAGGTCTCCATGCAACCTTCTCTTCTCCAGGTTGAACAGCCCCAACTTTCTCATCCTGTCTTTATATGGGAGGTGCTCCAGTCCCATGATCATCCTCGTGGCTCTCCTCTGGACTTGTTCCGAAAGTTTCATGTCCTTTTTATATTGAGGACACCAGAACTGCACACAATACTCCAAGTGAGGTCTCATGAGAGCAGAATAGAGGGGCAGGATCACCCCCCTCGACCTGCTGGTCACGCTGCTTTTGATGCAGCTCAGGATACGGTTGGCTTTCTGGGCTGCAAGAGCACACACTGCCAGCTCATGTTAATTTTTCCATCAACCAACACCCAAAGTCCTTCTCCGCAGGGCTGATCTGAATCTCTTCTCTGCCCAAAATGTATTGTGTGTCTGGGATTGGTCCAACCCAGGTATAGGACCTTGCACTTGTCATGGTTAAACTTAATCAGATTGGCATCAGCCCACCTCAGAAGCATGTCAAGGTACCTCCGGATGGCATTCCTTCCCTCCAGTGTATCAACCAAACCACCCAGCTTGATGTCATCCGGCAAACTTGCTGAGGGTGCACTCAATCCCACTGTCCATGTCACCAACAAAGATGTTAGACAAGACCTGTTCCAACACCAATCCCTGAGGGACACCACTCATTACTGGCCTCCAGCTGGACATTGAGCCATTGAGAACAACTCTTTGCGTGCAGCCATCCAGACAGTTCTTTATGCACCAAGTGGTCCATCTATCAGATTGATGTCTCTCCAATTTAGAGACAAGGGTGTCATGTGAGGCAGTGTCAAATGCTTTGCACAAGTCCAGGTAGATGGCATCAACTGCTCTTCCCTTGTCCATCAGTTCCATAGCCACATCATAATTGGCCGCCAGATTGGTCAGGCAGGATTTCCCCTTAGTGAAGCCATGCTGGCTGTCACCAACCACCTTGTTGTTTTCCTGTGCCTCAACATGCCTTCCAGGAGAATCAGCTCCAAGATTTTGCCAGGCACAGAGGTGAGGCTGACTGGTCTGTAGTCCCCCGTCTCATCCATTTTCCCCTTCTTGAAAATGGGGGGTATATTTCCCTTTTTCCAGTCATTGGGAACTTCACCTGACTGGCATGATTTTTCAAATATGATGGAGAGTGGCTTAGCTACTTCATTTGCCAGGTCCTTCAGGACCCGTGGATGGATTTCATCAGGTCCCATGGACTTGTTAACATTCAGGCTCTTAAGGTGGCCTCGAGCCAGATCCTGTCCTGTAGTGGGCCTAGGTTCTTCATTCTTACTGTCTTTGCGTTTGCCTTCCAAGACTTGGGTGGTGTGGTCAGAGCATTTGCCAGTTTGTATATGTTAGGGATTCTTGTGTGACTCTTGTGCAATAGGATTTAAATGTAACTGTGCCCAAAGCCTTCTTTGCAAATACAGTGTTTGAATATCAGACCATATGAAGTTACAGTTAAGAGACTGCTGCACTCCAAAAACAGCTTTAAAGATTTCATAAAAATCCAGTTCATGAAGGAAAGAAATTAACAGCTATGGTTCTATCCTACTGAGAATAAAAGTTAATTAGTAAATTCTTTTACAGAATTTATATTGCTTTAGTGAACAAATACATAATCAGGAAATACAGTAATGTCTTCAGAACAACTCCTTTCTCGCCCTTTTCTCTACAAAAAGCTAAGTCTGTATTGCTGTAATCTGTAGCTGTACTTTTGCAGCACACAACTGACTTTCATAGATCCATCACACTTTTTGTTTTCTCTGATCCTAATGGACTGTTCTACTCATCCTTTAGGTTCATGGACTGTTCAGTTGAAAGCTTTTGTTAATTCTGTTTCAATTAAGCTCATTAGGATGGAAGAGACACTTCTGCTGAGCAAAAGTGCACTTGCAAAGGCACTGGAGATCCTGAGATCATTTAAGTCATTTGAACTTGTTGGGGGCAAAGGAGGGTGACTATTGTCAACGAAAAAAAATAAAATCATGAAATAAGAAACTTACTTAGTTGAAACACTTTCTTGCTGCAGACTACTGCAGCAAATAATCTGCAAATGGTAAGTTTAAATCAAAACCAGGAGAACAGAAGTGATGCAATCCCTCCCTGGTGTTCTTTGCTACTCAGCTGGCAAACAACAGCTGGAAAACATCCTGAACAAAACACCTCTGGAATTCCCCATCAGCTTCAGCCTGCTAGCTGCTTTCTTACTCTGAATTGGATTTAGCGATTTTACAGATATAACTGTAACACTCAAAGACATCCACATTTCTTCCCACTATTTGCCACCTCTCTCCCCCTTACTATGATACCTCAAAGTGAATTCATCTAAAAATGTCCCATGTGCTTTGACATAGCTATTATGTTTTGCTATCTCCAGGTAAGTTCTGCACATTCTGGGGACATTCACTGCTTTTTTTCCAGAATGACAGAGTGTATGTGTGATCTTTCATATCCCCTGAAATTCCAGCCCTCTGGTACAGTTAACAGATGCTTCAACAGCTTTTGCCACTCCACAGATTTGCTTCAGACAGCTTCAGATCCACACAAGCTCAAGGGAATACACACCACTTATAGATCCTGTTTAGACTAATGAGAAAGTATTAGATAGACCTTGCATGCATATTTATAATAGAACTACCATGAGTTTTTTTTCTGCAGCAAACACAAATATCTTATGCACCCATAGAGAACTGAATGAAGATTTTTTTCTCAGTGAAATCACATATAGTGTGTGCTGAGACTACAAGTACACTGGGAAACACTATGCTGCAACACCTTTGTTTTTTTTTATTTAAGTTCTGGTTTTTGCTTTAAGATATATTTTCTTTCTGCATTGCTTTTGAACAATGCATTTCACCACCAATGTTGACAAGCAAATATTCAGCAACTCTACAGAAAGGATAAAGAGAAAAAGAACAAGACCAAGTAACCACTTTCCTGCTGCTGTCAGTTATGAGCTATCGATTTCCAAGAAAAGAATTAAATGATGATAGAAATATGTGCAAACTGAGAAAGAGCTGCTCCCCCTTTCCTCACCCACAAATATATTCCATAACATTTTTCCATCACCCAATCTCAACATTACTGCCTTAAAGGAAACCACATACTTTTCCAAAGAAAGTATATTGGGTTTGCAAGCCAAAGTTGTGGTAGTGGATTGGCTAGAGGGCTGGCTTCTGTGGGAAGCTGCCAGAAACTTCCCCAGGGTCCAACAAAGCTAATGCCAGACACCTCCAGCATGGACTCACCGCTGGCCAAGGCCAAGCCCATCAGCTACAGCAGCAGCACTTGTTAAGAACAGGGAAAAAGCCCTGTACAACAGCAACTGCAGCCAGAGAGTGAGAATATGTGAGAGAAACAGCCCTGCAGACCCCAAAGTCAGTGCAGAAGGAGGGCAGGAGGTGCTTCAGGCAGGGAAGCAGAGATTCTCCTGCAGCCCATGGTGCTGCAGCCCATGGTGAGGCAGCTGTGCCCCTGCAGCCAATGGAGGTCCATGGGAGAGAAGATCTACACCTCCAGCTGGAGCAGGGGAATGCCCGAAGGAGGCTGTGACCCCATCGGAAACCCATGCTGGAGCAGGCTTGCAGCAGGACTTGTGACCCCATGGAGAACGCACGCTGGAGCAGCCTGCTCTGGAAGGATCACACCCCAGGAATGCAGAAGGAAGAGACCCACACTGGAGTAGGGGAAGAGCATGAGGAGTCCTCTCCTAAGGAGGAAGGAACAGTGGAGATGCCATGTGATGAGCTGACCAGAACTCCCATTCTCCATCCCCTTATGCGGTTGTGGGGAGGAGGTAGATAACTCATGAGTGAATTTGAGCCTGGGAAGAAGGGAGAGGTAGCAGGAAGTTGTTAAGATTTACTTTCATTTCTCTTTATCCTATTCTGATTTGATTAACAAAAAATTAAACTAATTTTACCCAAGTTGAGACCATTTTGCCTGTGATGGCAATTGGTGAGTGACCTCTCCCTGTCCTTTTCTCAGCCTATGAGCCTTTCATAATATTTTCTCTCCCCTATCTAGCTGAGAAAGAGAGTGACGGAGTGGCTTGGTGGGCATCTGGTGTCCAGCCAGCATCAACCCACTACAGAGAGTCAAGATTTTAGCATTGCACAGTCAAATGAAAATGTCTGGACAGTTACATTTTCTCGTAGGAAAGCATGAACACTTTAATGGGCAAACTTCTTTATAATCAACACCCTGTGGCACTCAGATCTTCTGCTGAAGTCCCTGATCTCATCTGCTATAATTTAATGTGTCATGGTCTTCTTTTAGCTTATTAGGTATTTTACTTGGATTGCTAGAAGGAATTTGTACAATAGGAGTCGAGAATAAAACTCTTTCCCCAGTTTTACATTTCAGCCCTTGTCAATACTGCCAAAGCAGCAGGAAATGGAAGTGGCTACTGGACCTCCTTTCTCAGCAGTGCCTCTGGACGTAAGAGAGTCCCCTGTAAAACTAGGCTGTATTTATGTCAGGTGAAATTTGAATTTTATCATATAGAAATTAAAATCTTTCTTGCCTAGAAGGGTCTTAGATCCTCATTCATGTTCTAAATATTTCAATGCTAAAAATGACTAGGATTCAGCATCTGTGAATGTCTTTTCAGGCTAAGTAGTCATCTTTATTGGTATTTATTGCATGTCACTCAAAAGTCTTTTCTTGGCAGAAATCTTGTATATTAAGAATGAACACAATAAAAACATATTTATCTCATGCCTCAGTACATACACTCATGCTGACAGAATTTACTGATAAGGGAAAGAGAAGTGGGATGATTACTGTGAACAGAACAGGGACCCTGTTAGGTCTCTTTCTGTTTCTTTGCTCTTCAAGCATCCCAAGGGAGAGAATTCCTGGTATATGAAAGGTGATGGTGATCTCTGTGCAGCCAAACCTGCACTCACACAGAATTTAAGTTCTTTCATAGTTTATGCTACCCAACTCTTTAAGTGAGCAATTTTAAAATATCTCTCTAAAGGACCGTCCTCCCAATTGGCTTCATAGATATGAAGTGGGAAAAGAACTACAGAAACGTGTCCTGTTCTCAGGAATTATTTTATCTTTACACAGCAGAAAGAGTTGCTTCCTTTTTTTTTTTATTAAAGCTAATGCTTTTTTTATTAAAGCCCAAGAGAGAACTCCACATCATTAACTAACCTGGTTGGTAACGAAGCTCTTACCAAAAATTGTCTCTAAGTACATAAAGCTGTGCTTTTGTAAAAGGCCATCTGCCGTCTGTGAAAGGCTGAGCATCTGGGTTCCCATCTTTTCCTACTTACCACCCCCAAGCTAGATGTTCCCCCATTTAGGTCTCCTGAGAAGGGGCCAATCTGGTATGTATGCTTGCACGTGCCTAATACATACAGATAGCTACAGACTTTACATAAGGCACATCAGTCTTGGTCATATTTAATTAGAAATTATGATAGCAGGACAGAAGAAGGAAGTGCTGCTGCTCTTTTTCTATTTTAATTGGATTTTAATTAGGCCAATTATCTAGCTTCAAAATAGCCAAAATACTGGAGCAACTCACAAGGATACTTGTTATTATCATGGATAATTTTGGTACTGTATTTTATTATTTTCCTGTCGTTATAATTTATTTTTTTCTCGATTAGCTTATTAATTTTGACAGGTTAACGTAAGTCTGTTTTTCAGTTAACTTGCTGTTTTATCTTTTAAGTCTCTCATTAAACATGGTTAGTCTAATAGGATTAATAAATTCTTTTTTGAGTCCATCCTACCCCATCTTTGGTTCTGAAAAGTTGTTATGACACCCACAAGTGGGTTGCACCACCCTTGATGCAGGTGGCAACATAAGATTAGGAAAGACATTTCCTTTCTACCAGAGAATAAGACAAAATAAGGATTACTTACAAAATAGGCACTTATAGAGCTCTCCAAGGTGCTCCTAGAAGGCTTCGAAATTCATCATGGCACTGTAAGAGTGATACATGTGTCTAAATTGGCTTTGGGGGATTTTCCTTAGAAGGAGTCTTAATTTCATTTCAAGAAAAAATATTTTTTTCACTTATTTCATCATTTGGACATCCAGCTGTGTCCGGTGTCTCTACTCCTGACTCCTGATAATGTAGTTAGTAACTAACACTGGATGACCTTATGGTCCTTTCCAACCCTAACTAGCCCCTAGGTTCCTGTGCACAAGGCTGACTTCTTTCCTCCTTACTGACCTTGAAGGTCCAAGCCGACCAGCCAAAGAGATGGTGGTGATAACCAATACAGAGAACAGGGAAGTGTAACAGCATGCAGAACTGTCTATAAAACTTAACATTTACAAGTCCTAAGTGGGACTTGGATCAGACCTGCTGCTGGATGGCAAGCTCCATGGTCCCCTCATGATCATAGATTCATAGTCATAGAATACTTAAGGATGAAAATGACCTTAAGTTCATCTAGTTCTAACTCCCCTGCCATGGCCAGGGACACCTCACACTAAACCATGCCACCAAAGGCTCTGTCCAACCCGGCCTTGAACAATGCCAGTGATGGAGCATTCACAACTTCCTTGGGCAGCCCATTCCAGTGCCTCACCACCCTTACAGTAAAGAATTTCTTCCTTATATCCAATCTAAATTTCCCCTGTTTAAGTTTGAACCCATTACTCCTTGTCCTCTCACTACAGCCCTGTATGTCCCTAATGAAAAGTCCCCCCGCAGCATACGGAAGGCTGCTATGAGGTCTCCAGACAGTCTTCTCCAGGCTGAACAGCCCCAACTTTCTCAGCCTATCTTCATACAGAAGGTGCTCCAGCCCCCTGATCATCCTTGTGGCCCTCCTCTGGACTTGTTCCAACAGTTCTGTGTCCTTTCTATGCTGAGGACACCAGAGCTGCACACAATACTCCCAGTGAGGTCTCATGAGAGCAGAGTAGAGGGGCAGGATCACCTCCCTCGACCTGCTGATCACACTCCTTTTGATGTAGCCCAGAATACGGTTGGCTTTCTGGGCTGTGAGCACACACTCCTGGCTCATGTTAAGTTTCTTATCACCCAACACTCCTAAGTCCTTCTCCGCAGGGCTGCTCTCAGTCTCTTCTCTGCCCAGCCTGTAGCTGTGCCTGGGATTTCTCCGACCCTGGTGTAGGACCTTGCACTTGTCATGGTTAAACTTCATAATGTTGGTATCAGCCCACAGTCTCACAAGTGTGTCAAGCTCCATCTGGATGGCATTCCTTCCCTCCAGCATATCAACCAAACCACCCAGCTTGGTGCCATTGCCCAGCTTGCTGAGAGTGCACTCAATCCCACTGCCCATGTCACTGGCAAAGATGTTGAATGAGATCGGTCCCAAAACCATTCCCTAATTGATCATGTAATGCCTAATGAATCATGGATGCTTCCACAATTATCTGCTTCCTCCGAGGACTGAATGACTTATATGCCTTTTTTGCGTCCAGATTATGATTGTTATATAGAAGTGGTAAGCAAAATATCACGAGATGATCCAATCTGCAGAGGGTCCAGATGATAAGGAATAATAAAGTAAGCTGTGTTAAAAATTCGGTGCTATGCTACATACAAAACTGCGCTGTGCTGATTCTGCTTATAAAAATCTTGTGCTACTCTGATCATATGCTATTCTGATTCTGTGCCATACTAATCATAAAATTTTGTTAAAAATAAAGCTTTTGTAATTACAATTTAGTGCCATCATCATTCTGCCTGGAATCTCCAAAAGATCTTGTTTGTCCAGGTAGACTCAAGTAACACCAAGTCTTATGTATTGACTACATGACAAGTGCCTCGCCTGTCTCCTGTGTGCTTGTAAAGAAAAACTTATGAAATTCTTCAAGCATTAAAAAAACACTTTTGAAAATGTTAGTGCTGTGTAGGGGTAAGAAGGTACATTGATATGTGCGTTATGTGTGTGGTACTCTGAAAGATAATATTAAAAAAAACCAACCCAAACAATAGCAGCAAACTCCTTAACTTCGGAAAGTATAATTCGATGCTTTTCTTCATCATTGAAAGAATCTCTTTTCTTTCCTTTTGTCTTCTGAGCAGATTCTATAATCTGTTTTCCTGATGCTATTTTTGTGACATAAGACTTTCTGAATTGTATAATTCTTGGGTTCCATGTCAATCATCTCATATTTCAGTTCTAAACATAAATGTTAATGAGCTAATTGCACTGTTCCAAAGACCTTCTACTGAAAAGAAAATAGGTGTGCTACCTTCTGTGTTTTGTAAGTAGGTTTTAGAACTTAATCTACGCACCTCTAGTTGCTATTTATAGATTTAGTTATACCTGTTGATTATACATAGTTATTTAATAGTTCTTTTATTGCAATTATTTATTGCCCGTCAAAATACAAATTAAGAAGTTAACACTTAAGCACCCATTACAAAATCATCCTTAATCTTATTGAATTTGTGGGATTTAGGGTGAGTATTATTGCTGTATCTATTCTAGTTCATGTTTGGATATGGCTAGGTAAATAATGACATACAAGTTTGCTCATTGTTCTCACAGAAATTTAGGCATATTAATTGCGTGGTTTCCTTCTGTTAGTCTTGTAGCTTGCGTAAGGTAAGACTAGCTTGCGATTCCAAATGTTCATCATGCAGATGTAGCTTTTCAAACAAAAGCAGAGAAAACGCCTGCGCAAGTACTTCTCGCAGATGCAATCATTTTTTGTCATAAATATGAGTTTTATTTATCATCTGTCTTACATAAACATTATACAGATTTAGTTTCTAGTCTTCCATTGAGCTTGTTTTTGAGGTAAACAAAAATCAGTAACCTTTTCTAGGATAAGTAGAGGTGACTACCCATAGAAGTGACTGCCCAAAGAAGTTTGGTACTCAATACAAAGCTGCTTTACTACATCACACAGGTAAGCTCTTTGTTTTGGGGATTGTATACAGAAGCTGAGGTTTGTTGTAAAGAATTCAAGACAGGTCTCAGTTATGTTCAGGATGCATTAAAATGTGCATCGTCGGTGAGCACATTTGCTTTCAGAAGCTGATGTGAAAAGCCATGGTTTTCATGAAAGCTGACTTCTGTGGCGTAATAATCAGCACACAGTGGGGGATGGAGGAGGGGAGGGCAATGAAAGCAGAAAAGGAAATCACATACAGTCAACAGGGGAGACCTCCTGTATACTTTTGTGCTTTCAGCAGTGGAGAAGAACAGACTCTAATTCTATTTCTTTGTTTTTGTGCTTTGACAAGGTTTCTGGTTTACCAGGAGATTTTTCTTGAAGTCTCTCTTCTGAAAAACTGCTGTCTGCAGTTATTTTGATGTTATCACTGCCATTTTTCTAGTCACAGGTACAGTGCAGCATTGCAAAAAATCCAGGATGGAAAATGTTCTTAAATAGATGGGAAACAATGGCCCACAAAGTCAACGATTTCAGTCTCCTTGGTGGGAATAAAAAAATCTCTTTCCAGTTCATCCACTAGTCTCAACTCTTTGACAAGAATTTACTAGGTATAGTAATACAAAAGAAAACAGAGTAAGATAGAATAGTATCATTTTTTTAAAAAAAATCTTTGTCCTGTTTTTTGCTGCTTTATGAGGGAACTTAGCGATACAACAGTGATAAACTATCTCCACAAGATGATCATGCACACGATCAATCAGATTCCTTAGGCTTATATCATGCTGTAGGCACTGCTCATTAGCATGCTTGTCTCAATACCTAGTGAAGGAGTTACCTGGTTCTCTGCTGCTATGTATCATTATGATTCCTTTTTAATTTACTAGTAATGCCTAATTACTCTTACAGAGAAGAAATATTTCTAAATGATACTATTCTAGACTTGGTAGTCTTTTATCTTTTCTAGGATTTCATATAAGCCCCCACTTGCTATTCCTTTTCCTCCTATCCCCATAAAAATAAAGAACAAAGTGTGAACTGGAAGTGTATGCAGGTGCTGTACACACACCCATAAGAGTGTATATAACCCTGTCTGCACATAATTGACAGATGTACTTTGATACGCAGTAGGCAGTAAATTAGATTTTGGTTCTGAACAACCTGCAGCCTTAGAGGGGCTCTGCAAATGTTAGTGGTGCACTACAGTACAGAAGTTGGACAAAGAAAGCTTGCCTCTTTTTCGTCACCATTTTTGGTTCTTCTAGTGTTTCTACCAGGGTTTGCAAAACTAGTGACAGAGTTCTATGAGTCAGGTTGTGCTGATGTGATTACATGCTATAGGTGCTGATATGCCCTTTCTTCCCCAGAATCTTCTTCCGCAGACTTCATGTGAACCATGGTCAGAGGGGCTGTTCTCTTGTTCATTTGTTACAGACATGCACCACACCCTCTATCAAAGCACAGAAATTCCCTAATTTGTCACTTCCCATTTAATAGTGTCTTCAAACATAAAACTAGCTACAAATGAAAATATTCAGACCATTTATATCTCTGTGAACTCATGAGGAAAATACCACACTACTGAGATGTGGCTGACGCTAAATCACCATTACATTTCCACCCTTGGGCCTTTTTTCCAACAGATGTTATTTGAAGTCTTTTGCCTTGAAGCTATCAATCAGAGAGCTAAAATCAGGACTACCTATGACACACAATTACTAATTTTTGTCTTTCTCATGTGGCCAAGATTTTACAACACGAAACACATTACACTAGCATGTTATCCTAAAGTCAAGTTAACAGAAGCTTTAATTAAACAAAGTAGCTTCAGGTTGTGCTGCTATTTGGTATCAACATAGTTGTTATGCAACTTGGTTGCCATGTGTCGTGGTTTAAGCCATAAATCAGCCATGCAGTTTGTTCATTCACTTCCTCCTTTTTCTTCCCTCTGCTCCTGGAGGGATGGGAAGGAGAATCGAAAGAATGCAACTCCCACAGGTTG
>JANRGW010010249.1:0-56529 GCA_024733675.1 Psilopsiagon aymara
GTAGTGGTTTGTGTTATACCTTAGTTACTAAACTGTTCTTATCTCAACCTGTGGGAGTTGCATTCTTTTGATTCTCCCTCCCATCCCTCCAGGAGCAGAGGGAAGAAAAAGGGGGAAGTGAGTGAACAAACTGCGTGGCTGATTTACAGCCTAAACCACGACAGCTTTACATAAGCTATAAGAGAAACTGTTCTCTTAGTATTTGTTGAATTGATAGATAGCCAAGTACAGCCAAATCCAAGCAAATACCACTACCATATGCCAATTTCTAGGAAAATTTGTGTCATTAATATTTAAATCCTCTGCCTGCAGGAGGCAGAGAAGCCCTGGTCCAGTATCCCAGAGGGAGGAGCAGTCCTGACCACTAAGTCACAGCATCTGATGTTCTGATGTTGTCATGCCCAAGCTCTGTGTCACACCAGTGTGATATGCAGTCAGGTACTTTAGCAGTCTGAATACATCACTTTCCTTTGACATCTAGTGGGAGCTGAGAAACCATGGGCTTCTCCCCATGACTGCTGGCAAGTTCGTATGATGCAGATCTCCAGTGGCAAGCCAAGTTTTGATGTACCTCCTTGGTTTTGGGTTGACTTTCAAGCAGCAAAGTGCTGCTTATAAAATTATGATGGTTCAGGCACCACTACTTTTTCCCTTGTGCCCATGTCTTGCCTTCCAAGCCATAGAATCATAGAATCACAGAATCACAGAATCACAGAATGGTTTGGGTTGGAAGGGACCTCAGAGATAGATTATCTAGTTCCAACCCCACAGCTTCCGCTCGACCAGGTTGCTCCAAGCCCCATCCAACCTGGCCTTGACCACTTCCAGGGATGGGGCAGCCACAGCTTCTCTGGGCAACTTTTTCCAGCGCCTCACCACTCTCACAGTGAAGATTTTCTTCCTAGTATCTAATCTAAATCCACCTTCTTTCAATTTGAAGCCTTTCCTCCTTGTCCTGTCACTACATGCCCTTGTAAGAAGTTTCTCTCCTGCATTCTTGTATGCCCCTTCAGGTACTGGAAGGCTGCTATAAGAAAGGTGTGTTCTGTATATCTGAATATGAAACAATGTAAAACTTTGCCACTAGCTATTATAGCAATCTACCTTATATCCACCCAGTTGCATAGCGGCTGAGTCTGAAAGTGTTCTGGACATAGAGCAAGTTATCTAAGTGAGCACAGCTGAAGTGACATTTCAGTCACACCATCCGTCTGGAGCCTTGCTCAGCTGACTCCTACTTGCTTTCCCTTGGTTTCGAATACAAATGGATCATACTGGCTTTTCTTCATGATCTCTGTGCCCCATCTGTGTTGCTCCTTGGCACAAAACTAGCAAAATCCTTTGCAACCTAAGTAATCTTTTGCAAAACCTGAAAGGAGAAAAACATGACCTGACTCACTGAATAAAAAAAGAGACCTTCACATTGCTGCCTGATGTTAACAGAGCACATCAAAGCATGCCCCAAAGTAGAAAAGCTATCTCAACATAATTCAGCTGATTTCCTCACAGTTGTCTCTGAGATAAAGATAAAAAACCCCCCAATCTTTACAGTTTTCACCATTAGAACCATGTTCTTAACATGCTACCTATTCATTAAGGTTTTGATTTTACCAATACACTGAGGTATTAATATAAGCGGAAAAGGCTGAGGTTCATTAAAAACAGAAGAATTCTTGCAGATGATGAAGGATGAGAGAGAGCAGCAATTCTATTTTATCTGTACAGGTTTTGTTAATTGGGTGATAGGATGATAACTTATGATATGCTAATTTGTTAGATTGGAATGTGTTTGAGCTCACTAACAAAACTGTCCTGATATCTGATAGCTCTGAGAAGACAATTTATGAGATCAGGCTGAGCATCTGATGTATCCTGATGTAACCCTGAAAGCAACATGAGAATTTTGTGGTACCATATAAATGTACGAGTTGACATCTAACAAATGGAATAATAAAGGCAAATTCACTGTAGTCAAGTGCTCATACGTAGCTTTACAACTTTTACACTACTTACCTGGCTTTGCAATAGAAGGGCATGCAAGGAAGGTATTCCAGTGCTCTAATCAGTGATGAAAGCTCTGCCAGCTGCCAATGAGCCACAACTGCAAGCCTGAAAAGAGCCATTTGTGCACTAGTTAGGGTGATTATTTTTGTCATGAAGAAAGTTTCCCATTATGCAAATGTAGAAAGCTGTGCAAGAACTCTTTATGTGACTTTTTAGAGAGGCAAACCTAGGTGAATGACAAGATCTGCACCTTCTCGCTAAGTCAGCCCTGTGAATGTGACCACTTGGCAGGTCTTGCTGTCATGCAGATGAGGAAGAATGTAGAAACCTGGGAGCATGGGCAAACATGTTTTTCTCCTTTCAAACCTCTACATCCTTGCTAATCCCAACAGTTTTAGTAGAAACTGCTGCTTTAGCAACAGAGGTAGGTGAAGACCTACTGGATCTGTTCACACACGCACAAAGTATGGCAGTTCTTAGTGCTCTGTCCTGCAAAGCTCTCACCAGTGCTAATGGCGAGTCAGTTCTCTTTTCCGCCTTTCCTTCCAGGCCTGCTTAAAGTCACAAGTGTGTCCCAGCAGGTTAGGACACCAGAAACCATGTCTCCCGGCTTTATCTTGCATTCACACCACTGAGAACTCTTTCCTGGAAGCAGTAGTGGAATGTGAATAGGAAAGAGGTTGTGCTGCAAAATACATCCCTGCTTATTCAAATGATATTTCTCCAGGCCTTGCACATATCACCGTACCATTATACTAGTTCTTACAGGAATCTTTGTTACCCATCCAGCTGCCTACCATTGCACATTTCAGGAATATATCATGGACTATGGCTGCATGGTGACATACTGGAGCTGGTGGACATATTGGTGACTCTTGGACACAGCACCAGCCCAGCTTTCCTGGAAGTTGCAAGACCAATGCCTTAGGGCTCACAGATGCATATTTAAGCATCACAGGGTTTCCTTCTTTCCAAGCCCCAGTTCCACTTACTCCAGTGGAAGATATGCAGACAATATGTAAAATCAGGTCAAAAGGCATTTGGGCAATAGGAGATCCTTATTGCCAGATCCTACCTAGGCATACTATGCTGAAATATCATCTTTGCATGTATCTTATACAAGCCATGGACTTGTAGATGCATGTGGCACTTTTATCCCTGCAATTAGAATCATCAAGGAAATAGAAGCTATGCTTGTATTAAATACACCATTAACATAATATATACAGTATCTATATACAGTATTTATCATAACATACTTGCTTTCATAAAGCCACATACAATTGATTTTTTCAGCAATCATAGTGCTCTATTAGCAGCCAGTATTTAGAAGATGCTGGTTTAAAAGTGCATAAAGATTCCCTTCCTTCTGTCTTGAACTTCAAATATTTCAGAATTCCAGCATCAAAAATAAACTATGGTATTGATTCAGTAAGGTACTGACAGGCACTTCTAAGCCCTGAAGCACTGAACCGTGCTTATGCTTCTTTGAGCTACAGCTGCTCCCAGGCCTTACTGAAGTCAATGTCGCTGCTCAGGAGCATCCTTCCAGTTGAGGTGAAGGGAGCAATTGCACAACCCCTGTGTGTATCAATAAGAAAAATAATCGGAAGCCACAACCCCAGGCCACCTGCAAAACTGATCCAAACCATTTGTATGGGTAAACAGGTTTCCCAAGAGTAACAGCAAACACAAGGGTGATGTCCAGTGACTGCTTATGGTCTTTTGCACTGAAAGCACAACTGCCAAACTAAGAAACAGTACTGGGCTTGGGACTGAGGCCATGGCATTCTCTTACCAGGAAAAATATGTTTCACTGAGCTGCAAAGTTGTGCTTTGCTGAATACCACATCACAGCTTCCACACAGGAGCAAGAAATTCCTTGCTTTAGTAGCTGACCTGCTGGTCTGATGGTAGCACACCCTCTGAGGATATGGCAAATGCGGTTCTGATCTCCATTCACTGTTAAACAGAAAGTCCCTGTATGTGTTTTAGTGATGCACAGAAGATACTCACAGATTTGCACAAGGGATTCTGAAATTCAAACATATGTGATTTCTTAATGGCACCTGATTAGCTCCAGAGACACTAGATACAAAATGAGAATTTGAGGGAAAACATTTTCCCTTGATTTAAGCACAGAATTTTCCTGGCTTAGGAAACACAGCACAATGAAAACATCTCAAGGTGACTCAATTACTTAGAACAAAATAGAGAAAAGTAATTTCTTCAACAGTAAGTTTCCCTAACTTTGTGTTAGGAGTTGAATATCTGAAATAGATAGTGCAAAGACCTTACTTGTTCAGAGGATAATAATCTTAACTCTGAAGGATACTCAATAAATGCACATGAAGTTCAAAATGACATATATATGGAGGGGGCACATAATGAATAGGACTGGAAATAATAGGCTTAACAAGCAGCAACAAAGACAGGAGTTATGTTTTACAAGTACTTACAAAAATATACCACAGCAAACTGAGAGTCTGAACTGGTCTCTAAACTGAAGTTCGGAGACCCTCTTACTGCTCTGCCTCTCAATTTTGCGGCTGCCCCTGCCCCAACCCCTGCCCAGACCCCACACTGCGCTGGGCTTCCCAGTCCCCCTTCCCAACACAATGTCCCACTTCTGGAGACCAGCAAGTCCTGGGGCTCACTGAAGACAAATAAACGTCCCAGAGACGCCTCCCTCCCTTCCTGGCGGCCCCCTTCACGCTGCAGTGTCCCCCACTATTCTGGCCCCCTGCACAAAATAGGGCAGCAGGTAAAGAGGGAGTGACTGTCACCCCCTGCCCAGCGGGGCCCTCAGCCGCCAGAGCTCCTCTGTGCTGTGAGAGGAGCAGCCCCAGCCCCGGCACAGCTGCAGTCCGGATCAGGACTGAACAGCAGCGTGGCTGGGCACTTGCACCCGCTCCCACAACTGGAGCTGATGGGCCGCGGAAGACAGGCCTGGCCGGGCTGGGGGCCCTGCCTCAGACCTGTGGTTTCCTCAACAGGAAGATGCTGAAGCTGGAGCAGGAGCACCCAGGATGCTTCAGACCCAGGGCATGCTTTCCTTTTAAACACACCTTAGCCACTCACCTGCTTAGGCCACCATCAGCAGCCCCTGGCCCCCGTGCAGGGTCCAGCAGCAGCTTGGCACCTCGCATGCCCGTGACTCGCATACAGAGAGGGCTCTCGGCTTTGTGGGCTTTTGAGAGCCTCTCTAATTATGCAGAGGTTTGCTCATAGCAAAGTGGGTGCAGTCAATAGCCCTTGGGCAGCCGGCCAGCAAGGAGATGCCCTCCCCGTCTTCTTGTGAGTGTTAAAAGCACGTTTTAGAAAATAAAAATAGTAACTGGCCTCCATGAAAACAGTACCTACCAACCAGCACAGACCCAGCTAAGGGTGAAGAATGCCCACCGAAAGCTGAACAACTGCAATGCAATAAATAAGTGTGACAAAACACGGCTGTTTTCCAGAAACAAGCCAAACATTGTTCACTCTGGCTGCAATGACCTCTAGTGCTACAATCACAGTTAAAAAAGGGCAGAACTTCTCTTACAGTCACCTGTTTCATACGTAGGTTGGGGTTTTACTATACAGCACTGTAGTATTTTAGCACCTTCCAGTAAATGCAGAAAATTGGAAGTATTTATGAATTTGAAGTACAGGAAGCCCATTGTTTCCAAGGTTCATTAAAACCTGCTTGATAAGGTTTAACTTTATTCCTTTTGTCTACCTGCTGCTAAATCAAGAGAACTTAGGACATCTAGTGATGGATGACACATGATGAAATTAGTAAAACATGCATGAAATCCAAACTGAACCACCAATGCATCAATTACCTGGGTGTGGATCAGCATTGCTCCACAAGCAGCAGTAATTTGGGCCTCTGGACTCAGTCTCTAGGGTACTTCTATCCCAAGCACAACTTGCTGAATACCAGGCACCAAACACACTAACTCAGATGTCTTCTTGTGAGCACAGAGTGAGTCCATGCGGGGATACTATACGGTATATTAACAACACTGTAAGATGCTAACACAAACATAAATGTGTGTATTGGAGGTTTCTACCTCTGACTATGATTCAAAAGAGGAAATGGTGACTCTCCTCTTCTTTTGTGTATTTCTATAAGAAGCTTTGTTTAAAGTAACGATTTGGGTTTCAGAAATGTGTACTTGTAAAGCTGGAGTAAGTGCCATGTACTCGGCCACAACAGCCTATTCCCAGATGCTAACAACAGGAAAAACAAATCTGCATATAATTAGTGCAATGCATAAAGCCCCCTAGTTTTTAGGTAGCTGTAAGATTTCTAATTACTTTAAGTTCTCTAATACATTGCCAAACTTTCATTTACTAGGGGTAACCATAACAAATTCTTCAATTTAACTTCCAATATTGACACATGCAGAAACAATGAATGAAATCTAATGAGAACCTGTAGTTATGGCACATTCTCCTCCCTTCAACCACGGACCTGGTCTCACGCTGTGGAGGATGGAACTGATGCGGTCCCAGTACTCTGATGAATATAAGGCAGAAAGAGTATTTGAGTCTAATTTTATTCTAATCTTATTCCACAGTTAAATAACTCTAGAAGGACCTGCTGAAATACTTGAAGTTGTTTCTGTGAGGTCTATTCACAGTGAAAACAATACTTTGGTTACTTTATTATGACATATGTCATTATGACAGATTCAAGTTTCATGGAATCCTCCCCTTACACCTCCAATGTTATTTTAATTATTATTGGCCTTCTGTTTGTGATTGAAGAGCTAAGTGCAGCTCAGCAATATGGTGAGCTGATTCACCTTTGTTGAAATGCAAAGGAACACAAAGAGAACCTTGAAATTTCAACTGTCATTGTTTATTACTGTTTTGGCTACATTCTCTACAATTTCAGCAGCATCTTAAAGAGACAGTTAATGTTTCTTTATATACAATGAAAACAAAATGGCTTGCAACATCAGAAACAAGAGCAACAGTTTAACTGTACAATACTAAATGAAAACCGGTGGTAATACAGCCTCCTTTTTCTGCAACATGGACAAAATTACATATAGGTATTCAGCATCAAAAATGGGGAAGTAAAAAGAATAGTGAATGAGAGATACACTGTTCTGAAAAGTAAGTTTCTACCATACAAGGCAGTTAGAAAATGTTTCACATTTTAAAATATCTGTACAAGAAACATTTCCTTGTTGATAGGAACTTCCAGAAATAGAGAATAACCATGAGCAACTTCTACGTCTAGTATCAATGCGCTCTGCATGTCGAGAATGCAACAAACCGGCTTAAAGAACTGTACTGTATATTGCCAACACAGATCTGTTTTACATGCCTTGATTGTTAATGAATTACTTACTTAATCTCTCAATAACATACAGCTGACTTGCACCTTAAGGAGGTCATTTGATTCTTTCGCAAAAGTAAAAGCAACATCATATAGCAGCAATTAAAAGCGCCTTGAGGGAGACTTAAAAAAAATACAATATCCAATTAGAAAAAGCCATACTTTAAACATTTGTACAGGAATAAGTTGCTGAAATTTAACTGAAAATGTGACATCTGTACAACAATTTACAATAGAGCTAGAAGGGAATTTATCATTATTCCTGCATAGAACATTATACATGACCTGTTTGCATTTGGTTTCATACTGTTGCTTGCTCTTATCAGAAGTCTGGAAAGTTTCACAAGTTTCAATACCACAGCAAGTACAGTTTTTTTAGAAAACTGAGCAGATTTCAAAATTAGCAATCTATTTGAGAAGTAAGTACCAGGAATTCCATATCACCCTTCCAATCTAAATTCAGTGAAACACCACCACATTTTTGGAGGTACAAGCCTGAGTTGCCAAATAATACTACAATTTTATCTGAGGAATCTGACGCAGAACCTATCTTCAACTGTCTCACACTCCTTACTTTGGTTTCAAAAGATCAATCTCTTGTAAAGATGGCAGTTTAGTTTATAATCAGGCACGGAATTTTTCCTGTTTTCGAATTTTTTCACTACCCTTTTTTATTTAAATAATGAAAAACTACCCTTCATGTTAGAACTTTCCAGTATCAACCAAATGTACTTTTAAGTATTAAAAAGATTATTTACAATGTTCCCCAGAAAAAACTAAAAACCTTCTCTTCAGTCTTCAACACAACATACCTGTTAGTGTGCAACAGGCAGTGTCATCCTTCAATGTTTAAAAGTATTTCTCAGAAGGGTACATTTATTCACAGTCCATGATCAATTCCAATCATACAAATGACACTATGTAGGAGGACTTCAGTCCGAAAACACAGTAATCAAACTTGTCCTGTGTAAAAACACTCAACTGCTTTCAAGCTGAAGTCTGCATCTGGAAACTACACAAATGTATAATGCCATTCCATGGTTGGAGAAATTTCAGTACGAAATAATGCTTGAAGTAGGTGGTGTAGGGGATGCTGCTAGCCCAGTCATATGTAAGTTTCCTGAAGAATTTGATCTCCTCATATGAGGGAGAAGATAAGGATCATTAGCCAGCTGGTGGACATCAAATCTATCCTCTTTTCGGTATGCTAAACAGCGTCTGATAAAGGCCTAGAAAAGAAACACAAAAAGTTACAGTACCATTCCAAATAATTACGTTTGCTTACAAGCAAATACACATGTCCTCCAGCACAAACTCTTGTTCCTATCTAATTCAATTCAAATGACAGTGTAACATTTTGCCACTGAGACCATGAAAAAAATGTAACATCACTGAAGAAAACAAACAAACTCCAGCAAATTAATTGCCTTCATATAATTACACTTAAAATGCTTACTTCCATGTTTAGGAACTGTATTTACAAGCGAAATATTAGCATATCACACAATTAAAATCCTGCATGTATTATCCCTGAGCAGCCTAGTGAAAACCAGAAGCAAATGTCAAGAGGACTGAAAAAGTAGAAAGGAGCTCCACGGAGCTCCTAAAACCATTCAGCTGTGTAGCAGATGAAGAGTACATGGAAGATACAGCGACAGAATTTTAATGCTTTAGCTGACCTTTGAAACCAAGCACTGCCAACATGTACCACAATGGAATAAAGCAAAATGTGAAATTTTACAATGGTGGCTGCCATTTTCAATTGGCATTAAATACCTAATAGATTATTTAAGAAACACTACCTAGCTGGAACTCCTTTCCCAGAAAAAACTCAATCCCATCTGCTTAAAAATATCTCATCAACTCACAAATTCTGTAGCTAGCTTCAGGACTGTTCTTGAGACACTACGTTATTCTACATTTAGGTCCATACAATGTATGCCGATCACTACGCTGAAAGTTTCTGTCAAGTCTTGTCTAGCATAAACAGATCATTTGGTCTCCTGAGAGCTTGGGCTTCAACATTTAATGATAGAAAATCCTTATTATTACTACAGAACTGTCAAACACGTCATTACTTAATTTAGGACTTAATTTAAAAGAATTGCAAATCTTTTCTTTGATAAATCTGTTCAGCTGTTTGTTCTTTGCTCCAATTAAAAACTGGAGATTAAAGGAAAAAATCTATGATGCAAGCTCCAAAGAATCCTGCTAGAATTTACTTCTATCATTTATACATCCAGCATGAGCAAGGTATAAAATAAAAATAATGCACATCTGTCAATACATATTCAGATGTTTATGAACATTATGGATTTTAACCAAATTCTTCTCAATAAATCCTTCACAACAAACCAATTGTTCAGAGTTGTTTGCAAGATCCTCAGTAACAGTTTGTGCCTAAAATGTCTGTAAAAGACTTCATGCTTCTGTGGCACTGTAGACACATTACTGCAATGAGAGGAAGAACACTGCACAAAAAACGAAAAAGCAAGGAGGATCAAAGGACGGTTACAGTCTGAAAACAAACAACGTCATTTCAGGTTCCATATTTATTTCACCTCCATATTTTCCAAATCAGAATCTCAGTTTACAAGCTGTTCTTTTCCAAGTGCCAGGCCTATAAATCTGAAAGACAATTTGGATTCTACAGTCATCAAAAATGGTCTGAATTTACAAGTTAGTCTGAAATTGGTTTATAGCATTTCCACTAGAGAATAATTTCTCTCTCTTACAGCTATGGTGACAATGTCAGTAAGAGCAAAGAGTACTGAAAGTTTATTTTAGTCTTTCAAACAAACAAACAGAACATGGAATACATGTAGAACATAAAAGTTGCCAATCCTCCACTGTCTACTATTGTCTGTCTACTCTTTCCCAGCATTAAGTAGAAAGTACTAATGACAAAGAAACACGAAATTAAAAGAAAGGCATATAAACTGTTAACATGCAACGTTATCAAGTTGTATGATGCTTATTTGTCAAATGCATTCAAGGGAGATAATTTTTCCAAATGGGGGTGAAAACCCAAAAAAAGCAACCAGAAAATTCTACCAAAAAACCTACAATTCTTCACCAAATATTCATAACCTTAACTGCAACTCACTAACATTACTTCTAGAAAATATAACTGATGGAAAAGTATCACGAATTCTATTAGCAAGTTTATGCACCCAAAAGACTTATTTTCTTGGGAGACTCCAGCCTCTAGAAACAGGTTTCCTTTCCTTTAAATCTTCAGA
This sequence comes from Psilopsiagon aymara, assembly GCA_024733675.1. Classification (NCBI taxonomy): domain Eukaryota; kingdom Metazoa; phylum Chordata; class Aves; order Psittaciformes; family Psittacidae; genus Psilopsiagon; species Psilopsiagon aymara. The sequence continues at coordinate 10,585 of JANRGW010010249.1, forward strand.
AGGTAGATCTTAACATTCCTAGCATTTTTTCAGCATGCGTCCCAAATCTAAGTATGTTTAATTAGTTGCTGAAATCTGAACTGGCATTCTATCATCTTAGCAGTTTTTTATCTTTCAATGAGCACATCTCTTCTGCATCTGGCCATGAATACATTTTTAAAAAATGGGGACAATTTTGCAAACCAGTAACATGTATAATGTTTTTGTCCTTATTCAGAGAACTGGATTTGTGTTAATGGATGCTCTCAGCAGCAATCATTTGGGAAACCACCTTAATCTGTTTCAACTGGTCTACAGAGATGAGAGAGATGAGCTTGATACTACAGATGTTTCAAAATAACATTTTTCAGGAAACTGCCATCCACACCTTTATGGCATCAACATATGTTATAGATTCTTAACCTTAAAAATTTAAGTTTCTAACCTCAGCTTTCAGTTAACACACATATATACTACAACCTTTCAAGGCGAAGAGTGTTAGCAGCCATATACTCCAGGTATTTGGCGATCAAATAGTTCTTCAAGCCAGTAAAGCAGAAGAGAATAACACTCACTATTTTCAGAGAGAGCTTGTTGCTGTTAGCATTAGTATTTCACAAGAATTTGTAGTGAGACAGCTTGAGTGAGACACTAAGATCCTCCGGGAAAAAGCAAAGCAGACAATTTTTGAGGTGGCCTACTTTAAAACTGTGTGCAAATTTCTGGAATATATATAGGCTCACTTTGAAGTACATGATTTTGAGAAGCCCCAGAATAAGATTTCTTATATAAAAACATAAAAATACTAGTTCTCAATTATGTTTTCCTACATGTTTAGTTACTATGTCCCACAGCATTTGTAACAGTAATTTTTAAGCAGAACCCTTTCTGATGAATGTTTTAACTGTTACTCAGAAATCACATGAAAAGTTACCTTGGCTTCATTGCTTACAACAGGTTTAACAGGGAACTGAACTTCTGTGGCTTTTAATATTGTATTTTCTTGTAAGATATCTTGCTGCGATTGATTGTGGCCAAATGGCTGAAAAATAAGCACATTATTCGCTTCATGAGAGTTATCCAACTACTTTGATTTCATAAATATTTATGCTGCAGTAAGTTGCTGAAGTGTTAATACAAACTGCTAGCCATTCTGTAAATAAGTTTCAGTCAAGATTTTCTACATTTCTTGCAGTATCAAAGCACACCACCAAAAAGTAACACAAGTAATCTTCCATGTAGATTTACATCTTTGTGAGTATAATTCACATTCCACTGGTAACAGGCATTTATACTAAACCTCTGATTTTCAAACAAAGGTTTCTTTACCTTTCTACCATAAAGGCATTGAAAAAAGATTACTCCAACTGACCATACGTCAACCTTATTAGAAATCTTTGGCGGCTCTTTGCCAACTACAAAACACTCTGGAGGCAGGTACCTGGAAAACAAAATATGCATCTCAGTGTCTGCAAGTAGATGTATGGCATCACTAGACTTCCTCAAATACCAAATTATACAAACACTTCACATACACATCTCTGATCTTTTGACAACCATACAGCTGCCTTATGATCCACATTCCAACACACTGCACAACCATCAAAACTGACATGACAGCTTTTTGTATAGTCAGTCAAACAGAGGGTCTATTTCACAGAAGCACAAATACCAATATTCTCTACCTAAATCACTAATTATCACCTTTCTTTGTTTTGTTTTAATTGGGATCCTAGGTTAAATATGAACTGTCTCCATCTATCAGAGCAAGAAAAGATGAAAGCCATATAGAGCATTTTACAGCAAGTCCTGGTTAGGAATCAAAGATGATATAGATACGACTTAAAGACTCTTTTATCTAAGTTTTTAGTAAGAACAGTGATATAACCAGAGGTGTATATGGTAGACAAAGATGATTGCTATTTCCATTCGTATAATCTGCAGGAAGCCATACTTAAAGAGCTGAAAGTTGTGGGAGTTCCTGTGGCACTCCTGAATTAGAAAAGAACTGGTGAAACGGAACCTCCTTAAAAAACAAACAAACAAACAAAACCTCCCAAGCATATCAATGTGGGGCAGTCATGTATTATCCACTGTAACATCTAAAATCAAGAAAGTCATAAAAGCAATTAAGAGTATCTACAGACCAGACATTCTTTCATCAACAGCATGTAAGACTTTTAAAGAAATTTTGAAGAAAGATTTGTAGAAACAGAAATAAGGAGAAAAATGAGATTAGAATGCAACATAAACATGAATTTCACACAGTATCACAAAAAACTCATCTGGAATACTCGTGTACAATTCTGATTACAACAATCAAGAAAAATGAGCTTAAAGAGATGCAAGTGCTGAGAAAGCTACTAAAATGATCTGAAGAATAGAGAGCCTACAATTCAGGGAAAAATATTGAAGGCTAGAAAAACATCAAGAGGAAAGTACGAGAAAAGGAAACAATCTGCTTCAGGAAGGACACTGTTGGCACAGGAACAAACAAGTATAAACTGGCCACAAATAAAAACAGTTCGTAAATGAGAGGATTAGGTTTCTAATGATCAGAGAACTGAGGTTACAGAACACACTTCAAATCAGATTACTGGGGACAAAACACTAACTAAATTTAATACAAACGTCTTTAAGTTTACAAAAGAGATTATGTGACCTGACTATCTGGAAAGGCAGGTAGCCGGATCCAGTGACTGAGGAAATCCCTCCCAGGACTAGGGTGCTGGCAGTTTGTGCCATATGTTCTAAAGAGACTCATCCCCCACCTCAATCTCATTCAAAATATTTCCTTTCTTAAAGAATATTCCGGGATCAGAGAAAGTATGATTTAGTAATGCAGAGATTCATCATGAACCCATAATGGTCACAGACCATTTTTGATGTCTTATTTTACAGCACCACTAATGCCTGTGGCATTTTAAATGAAATCCAAAGGCTGTAAGTTTTTTATATACATTGGTACAATAAATTGGTCTTTATATAGGTAAAGCATTAAAAAGAGTAACAAAACCCTAATGCTTCTAAAATGCTTAAACTTGAATAACTGTCTTCTCATAGCATGTGCGTATTGGCACTTGTGCAAGAGTATGTGTGCTTGCTTTTCTAAAAAATCTGAAGGAAAAGGAAAAAACTTTATTACGTGCAACTTCCGAATATAGGAAAAGTTGCAGAGCAAATGGGAACAACAGTGGCTTCTCTGTTTAGTTAGGTTTCAGCTCCTCACTCCGACCTTGCTATAGGCAGAATGAGGAGAGTAAGAACAAATGAACTCACAAATAGTAACCTGGCCAATACTAACTGACATATCTACCATGGTAGCTGAAAGAGCTACTGTGACATGAAGAATCTGCATCTTTAGAAAGCAAATTCGAGAAACAGTTTTTTGGTAAGCTTATTGTCATTCCTGTTCTGTAGACACCTCTAAAATTGCAGTTTTTTCGGACAAGCAAGCAAGTGCACACAGAAAACAAATCACAGCTGCTGAGCTGCCATTAACCTTTAGGACTGAAGAGTGAACACTCTTTTGTCCTAAGGACATTAACTGCTGGTAATCCCTTCTCTAAGATCCCCAAGGACTAAGCACCCACACTTAATCATGATAGCTCTGTCAAACATCTTCAGGCATCTCCAAACATCACCTGCAGCAGAAGATTAAACACCTGCTTCTTCAGGGAAACCATGTTTCTAAATCATAGTGATCTTCTCCACATTTTTTTATATATATATAAAAAAATAAACAACACACTCTCACACTCTCTTACTTGTTATGTTACCATTCTAACATTTGTGAATATCAACATTCATAGTACTGCACAAAAGTCTTGCTTGTCATCCATTTTAATATTTCTAATGCTATCTCTCTCTCCAAATTGGCTTGGTAAGAGAGCATTTAGGAAACATGAACAGCAAAACAGAAACCAGGTATTACCAGTAAGTTCCTGCTCCCTGTGAAGTTAAATCCATTCCATCCACACCGTAGCTATCATCATCCATTATTTTGGAGAGGCCAAAATCAGTAATTTTTATTTCTCCACATGCTGTTCCATCTACAAGAAGGATATTACCTATCCAGGAGGGGTGGGGAAAAAAAAAAACAAACACCTCAAAAAAAGCTAACAGAATGTTTTATTTTCACAACCAGGTTAAATTTTCATAAATATCTAACTTCATGAGGGTAAGGGCCAGCTTTACACCATCTTGATACCCTTGAGTCTAAAGTAACTAGACTTCTGCAGTCTCAGGAACTCTCTAGGTTATCAACATCATCTGAAATGGCTTCCTCAGCTGGGAGCTGGCTGGACAGTGAGGAAACACCAAAATGTCGTCAGGAAACACAAAAACATTCATAGCAGGATACCAGTTACAATGAAGTTATATATTTTTCTGCCCAGAACAAATCCTACACTACAGGTTTCAGGTTTTGCATGTGCCACAAAATTGTGCCAAGAAATTGATTACTTGTGTTAAAATATAATTTCTTGATATAAAAGTTACCTGAAGTTCCTCTAAGAACAAAAAGACTTACAAGACTAAGAATACATTGGGTACAATCAAAAAATGTGAGAGAAATCTGCATGGATCTTATTTATTACATAGCAGGAATCAAACAGGCCAGCATTAAGAGTTACATTACAAACACTACACTTGGAAGTGTAGCAGATTAAAGTACATGAAGAATACAAGCATCTTTCATGTAAGGTGGCAAATCAAAGGCCATGGAATCAAAACAGAATACATCGCTTACAACAATGCTTGCTATTCATTGTCAAGAAAACTTCCGTGAAGTCCCACTTTGAAGTCTTATATTGGGATGCTGATAGTGACTGATTACCTATTTAAATCCTTTACAGACTAAAAAACACGTAAAGGAAAAACTATTTACGCATCAGCATGCTACACTGATCAGACAGGACAGCCAACTAATGATATTATCTATTTATATTACTAAATACCAACGTATGCATCTATATGCTGCTGTATGATTTTTTTCCTATAATTTTGAATCAAAATAATACAAAGTAGAAAAGTTACAGCAAATATTTTTTCAAAGAAGAGACAGGTTATTTTGGCAATAAAGCTAGAAAGAAAGGATGTTTACAGTAAGGCTGACATACAGAAGATAATTTTGGTATTTTCAGATATGAATTACAAACAAAAGGATAAAAAAATTAATTACATTTTCAACTGTAACATTCCTCATTTACCTGGTTTAAGATCATAGTGTATAATAGGGGGCTTGATCTCATTGAGATACCGTAGTGCATTTACTATTTGCATGACAATGGACCTAGCTTCTTTCTCTGACATCAGTTTATGTTGCTTGAGATAGAAATCCAAGTCATTGCCTTCACAGTATTCTAACACCGTGCAAAACCTAGGGTAGAATTCAGACGCAAAATTAAATAATGTATTAAACTGCACAATCAGAAACAGAGACAACCCAGTCTGATACTGTGAAGTTTAAGAAGAGCTGCCTGAATATTAAACTATAGGAATGAAACCGCTAATAGAACACATGGCATAACTACTGCTTTATGAAAACTAACATGAATCAGAACATTCATACTCACCAAAAGGTAAAATGCACCCATACGGATGAGAGGCGAAGTTAATAAAACCCCACCTTATGTAGGCATGTTTCTCAATAGAAAAATAAATTCACTCCCTTAAGATGCGACATAATTTCATGCAAAGAGATGCAGCCCAGTGACCATATTACTAGCTTAGGCTAGTAACACTCCTCATGCCATTTACTCTTGGAAACTTGTTTAAGCTGCAGCAGCCCTTGCCCTGCTCAAACACATTACAGCCCTGCATACCCCCTTCACCCTCAGGACATGTGCTGCAAAACAGTGTTTTCATTACTTTACAGAAGGCCTGCAATATTCAGCCAAGACGAGCGTCTGCAACTAGTGTAGGGTTTTTTTAAAGTCCCCTTAATGACTAAACACTTTGGCTGAAAGCAAGAACATGCTACTTTTGTTCAAATACTCTTAATTTCTGTTTATCTAATATATAGCACTAAAATCTTTGCCAGCTTCTGGAAAATGTATGATTTTATATACTTACGTATCTGTATCCAGGGAGAAGTAGTCATATAGCTTAACTATCCGGGGGTGATCCAGTTCTTTGTGTATTCTATACTCTCTGCAGGCATGTCTAAAAGAGAATGGATACATTAACCTTCTACAATCAATAAAATGCTATTCAGTTTAACATATGAAGCGTAAGTCATTAATATTTACTTGTGGTAGTTTTCTTTCTTTTCATCCCTCCAGCTTTTGTTAAGCTGGTGAATCTTCACAGCAGCATATCTTTGTTCATAAAGATCAAAAGCCTAAAAAAGAAATCCACAAATATGGGAAAGTTATAACCAAAGATGATAAAATAACACCAAATAAAGAGAGGGAAAAAAATGGCATGTAATTGACAGGTCTATTGACGAGTCTATTGTAATGCTACCTCCATCCACGAGTTAATCGGAGTTTGCTCAACCAGTGCTTAAAGAGTATACCACAGTACAGTCATTCTGCTTTTTTAGATCCTTTGCCTCTCCCAAAAACTAAATGTACAAATGTACTTGGTTCAAACATTAGGTTTAGCAGACCCAACACACTCTACCTTGTATACTTCACTGAAGCCACCTCGGCCAAGTAAGTGGAGTAACAAATATCGTTCATTCAACGTGGGGTGATCTTTAAACCTTGAAAGAAAAAAAAATAATTTAATTCTATGTGAGGTATACAAATAGAGTCTAAAACGTAAACCTCTTGGTATTACTCCTCAAACACAGCTTTCTTTTTACTAGCAATATATATATATATGTTATATATAATACGCTGAACACTGTGCGTAACCTTATGGCACAGCTGTACAACTGGCCAATTTCAGTAACTTTTCACTACTGAGTGTACAAATGATATCACAATACCACCATCAAACCAGTCAATTCTGCCAAACTTTTTTGTTATTTTTCTCCATTTCTATGAAGGTGAGGAAAACACCCGTAAATTTAAATATCTGATAGAAGGGTTCTCTCTCTGTCGTACCAAAATTTTGAGAACTCTCAAACTTCAGCCTTTTGGAACAGACGAGGAGCATGTTCTTCCAATTTCACATGAAACGTTGAGTAACCTGTTGTATCTGCCTGCTCCTTTTTAACAAAATGGATTCCACGTAACATTAAGCAGTTAACAACAGTAAGGTGGCAGAAACACACCAAAGGACTGAATATCTGCTCATACTCTAAGCAAAATTACCCTTGACCAGTAGCTCAACTCTTTTAAAACCATACCCAAATTTAGATTCACATTTTCTTAGACTTTCTACTAAACGTATGCCTCTAAACGAGGCCATTTTTGTGAACCTCATCACCTTCCCTCTCCATTGCTGCTTCTGTTTCTCTGAGGGCTCTCCATTGGCTCAGAACCTACATCTTGCAGGTAGCCCCAGCATCATGTGGGCTCTAAACCCAGACAGGGAAGCCCTAATCTGCACTCTCAACTTCTATTACTGTAGTGCAATTGTAAAAAATACATGCAGACATACAAGTTCACCCATCTCTGTACTGGGTAATACTGCATACTCTTCACTGTCAAGGCTGGAACCCCACAGAGCCGAGTTTGCAGCCTACTTTATATTTGGCAGACTTGGGGAGGTCACCCGTGGGTAGAGTGACATAGAGTGGAACATTGCTAGAACAAGAAAGAGGGCTCAGCTTTGCAATCACAGCTGGAAGCTGAAAACCCAACAGGATCTGAGTTAGGACCCAACAGCTGCTTCACTTCAGAACCCTGTTCCTTATCAAATGGCCAGTTGCCAAGACATGTTAGGAAAGACAGCAGGGGATACAGACCTGAATTACTTCTCCATTGGGTCTGCCTTCTATATTACAAATTCTGTATTACAAATGTAAGCTGCAGCTTGGCCACTTGGTAAATACACAAGTTTGAAGTCCTACAAAAACATGTTTAAAGCTTTTGGTTCTGCACCATAAAATGTGCCAACGTTGACTACAGAAAATGAGTAGTGAAGCTGCAGTATTCTGCTTGCCCAGGTCCTGTAATTCTGTTTTCAACTGGGAGTGTAATTTTGACATTCTCTGCCCCACATACACACTACTTACAGTCAAAGCCTGTCATTTTCCTTCATGTTCAAGTATTCCTTTTAAAAAAACAAAACAAAACTCTCCTAATGCAAACACTGAGAATTAAAAAAGTTATCATTTAACCTGCAAAGAGCTGCTTGCTTATTTGCTGCAGGCAATTTATTTTTAAAAGAAAATATTCTGCCATTGAATTCTAAGAATCAAGCCATTATTTTTTGTATCCAAAACACAACACCAATTTAGCTGCCAATTACCACTGCGGCCACACAGGAACAAAACTTTTCTGTATTCCTGCGCAGAAGGTATGGAGACCATTAAAACAGTTAAGCGCAATTTCACATCTTGCTGCTTTCGTGTTTAAAAGTCTTGGTGTAGCTGTAATTCTATTGTGTCTAAAAAGTAAAAATTGAAATAAAATCCTATAGTCTTAAGGCTACTGTTTCATAAACACTTAGTAGTGCAGAAAGAAAGAAACCCAGGCCCATCATCTCCTTCCCCTGGCTTCTCATACCACCCTTGCACTGCCCTCTCTCCTCACGGCAACGTAAGCATTTTTGCAATTGGAGCAAAGAACTGGACCCAGAAATTGATCTTGAGTTAAAATTAATCCAGAAAAAGAAACCACAGGAACTAGTTTCAACTTGGATCAATTGCCGGTATCTGTTCAGTAAAGAAATGCCATTGCAGGCAAGTAAAAGGAAACAGGGCAAGGGCATAAGCAGTCAGGGATAGGCAGAAGCAGTTCCCTTCAGCCTGAAGTGCTGATATTAGTGCTTGAATTTGCCATTACAGAAAATGGACAAATTTTTTTTAGGTTATATAATTATTACTTTCAAATCTACATAGTCATCACTAATGTTAAACAACAATTTAAATTATGGTATATTGCTATGCAAGCTGAAGTACAGAGTAATGTTTAATATATCTTTTATATGTACAGGTATGCAGAGGAAATGAAATCACAGTGCAGTAAAACCAAACATGATTTTAACTGCATCACAAAATCACTGCTGTTGCAAACCTCCCTGCCATTTTCTTGCATTATTGTCAGCTAAACTAATTGCATCAAGTTCCCTCGCAAATATTCTTTTTAGCTTAGTAATAGAGTCTAGGAAACTTTAGCTCTCCTGTGCTGTAAGCTGAGTATATATAACTTAGTGTGTAGTTGTTAAAATCATTAATAAGTTTACAAATTATAAATAATTCTTTATTTTTAAAAGTCAAAACCTAAAGGAGAACCAAAGAAAAAATCATGAACAACCCCATCCTCTGTAGGTAAAATATGATTCTGGAGCATTATTTTAAAAATAGACATTCAAAATTAAGACAGCAAGTCTCTTACTGTGAATTATCTTCATTATTTATTCTTTTCAGCTCTCTTATGTGAAGATTCCTAACTCTTTCCAAACGTTCAAGTTCTGCTTGTATTTCAGCTTCCTCCTGCAAATGAAAAGAATGAAATATAAAAGCTCATTTACTCCCCATCTGAAAAGGATATTTTTACCCCTGCATCAATACTAGTGGTGATGGAGGAACATTACATTACAAAACCCTGCTGAACTAGAAGAAAGCACTGCTTTTCTCTTAAAGCCAGAAAAATTCAGAAAGATAAGGCAAAAGCCTGTTTCAAGGAACCTTTCTGTCCATGAACCCACAGGTAACGGGATGTTCACCGTTTTGTTCTGCACGGTAGGGATGCTATTTGAAATGAGAGGCAGCTGGGTTTTGTATTTCAGCCAAGGAGAGAAATTATCTGGGAAGCGGTCTAAAATTGATGTACAAAGAAAAAACGGAGATATGTGCAGTTATAGATTTTGTACGAATGGACAAACTAAGAAAAGACATTTGAAATATTTTGAGGCTGAAGTGCAAATAAAGAAAAAAGGAATGAAAGTGTAAGTCATTACAGCAGAAACATTCTTTAGATGTTGATAAAACACACCAAAACCAAGCTAATTTACAATTTTTCCATTCATATCCTATTAAAATTACAAATTCAGAATGTGTACTGCCTAAGATTTTGAGTGCAATTTCATAAGCAGCATGTCAGGTACAAGCACATTCCCTACTAATCATTCAGCACTTAAAATTATCTCATGTTTATGCTACATATTAGAGAACACTGAAATAGTTTATTCAGATTCTCTAAGAAAGTAAAGAATCCATGATGCTTAATTTATGGAAACCTATGTACCTATATTCAAAGTGGAAAATGTACATTCATTGAAAAACACTGAAGTAAGGGTTCTACTGATTTCAGAGTTAGTACTTCCTAGCACTTGAAAGTCTGAATAAAGTGGAGACAAAAGTAGCCCATACCAGACAGCTCGTAATTATGGAATTATTCTAGCTGAAATGGGAAAAAGAATGTCTGGCACCTGATACGCATTTTTCAGTAGCAGTGCCAGTGGAAGGAGTGCCCCACATCATCTCTTGTTATTTTGGCACAGACTCTTGTACAGCCAAATGGTGACCCAAACTGGAAAAACTAATCCTTTTTTGTTTTTTAAAGGCTCAAAAAAACATACATATGTAGTTTTTGAAAGAAGCTAGACTGGTTCTCCAATTTATACTGTGACTGCACAACCTGGTGGTACCGGTAAAAGCAACAGGTCAGCAAGTCAGAGCACAAAGGGCTGGAGGCAGAAGTCATCTGAGGGGAGAGAAAATGCTATGAAGTTAGTATTTTCAAACACTGTGTACCATAAAACTGCATCCTGAAACAACTGTATCTATAAAATCTAAACCACAGATTAAATAACCATATTTCTATTGAGTTGAGAAGTCTGGACCGGATCATTCCAGTGGATATCCTGAATCTCTCCTCATAAGCTAAGGAAAAAAACTACTATCCCAAACCAAGACATTAGATGAATCTCTATTCAAAAAATGAAAAACAAATTCCTAGTAATTTAAAATATGGACTAAGTAATGCTAATCTGCCAGTAGAGCTGTGTGGACCTTTTGTTTTTCCTAACATATAATGTCAAGCTTCTCCCCTCCCAGTTTACAGGATGTTAAACTCTTTCCTTTTTTTTTATTTAAATTCATCCTCTTAAGAGTTCCCTGTTAAATACCCTGAAATGATATGCAGTTCCTCATAACCCAATAGTTTCTTTCTAAAGACTCCTAGCCCTTCTCCCTCCACAAAAGGCCACACACTTATACACACACAATTGTCTATGTTCTTCCCAAAGGCTGACAAAAAAAATCCATCAGTTATGCCTCTTTTGGGCTTTTTTGTTCATATATTACGCAATTCAGTGGTTCTCAAAATGTGGTTCATAGGCCAATGTTAGTCCAAAGAGAACTGGCTGGTTGCATTGTTTCCAGCTGTTATTTAGGACACTCAGGCTGTGAATACCTTTAAGCAAGAATGAACCAGCTTAGCTGCCTCAGGTCACTGCTATATAAAAGGAAGTGAGAAAACAAGAGCCTCTCTCCAGGACCAAAGCTGCTAGCTGGAAAAGAATTTCCTGGGGAGCAGAAGGAAAAGAAAACTGGTGGTGGCAGCATGTACAGGGCACCAAAAATAAGAGCACCAGGAAAGCATCTGGAAAGTGAAAAGAAAGAGGAGCAGACAGCAAAACAGCATATGCAGAGGGAAAGAAGAAAAATAATGTAACCAGCAAAAAAAGCACTAGGGAAGAAAATACAGTCATGTAAAAAGAAGATCACAAAATTTTTTTTCTTAGTTAATGACAAAATATGTATTGCACATAAGAATTAAAATGAAAATATTTTAATTATTATTTTCAGATATATTCAAGCATGATTTGCTAAGAAACAACATTTGTTCCCCTCCTGCATTTAAGTCAAGTTTCATCTATACAGAGTACCCCAGCATTGATGCTCAAAGTGAAAACAGAATTCAACAACTCTGTAACAGCTTCCTTCATATGACACTTGAAATTTCCATTAGACTTCCAAAAAGTTAAAGCGTGGAAGAACTTCCTGTGAAGCTGGTGCTATTTCTAAAGCATTAGCCATGAAGAACTATGTGGGCAGTCTACTTCACTAGTGCCAAAAACTTTATATGCAGACTCTCTACCACAGATTCATGTACTTTCTTGTCATATTTTTCAAAAACAGCAGTGTTCCAAAGGGACACAGTTCAGTTTATTATAGTAGGATTTATAACAGGTGACTTATACAGGCCTGAACAGACTCTTGCAATATTTCAAGGGAAAAAACACTATGACCTTTTTTGACCAAACACCTCAAGAACTACTGCTCAACAGATAGAGGTACTTTTCTTTCACACTTGAGATATTTCTGCCTGCTACAACTGTCATTCCTTTTCACAGGTTATAATTCAAAGGCTTTACTTGAAGTTTCTTAACATCATAATTATCTCATTACACACATTTATTAGAATAATGGGTTTCAAGAAAAAAAAATAGTGGTTTGTTGTTGGTTTTTTTTCTTTCCCAAAAGTAAAAAACTGGACTAAAATACCCGACTGCAAAAATAATTAAAGATACAGATTTTCCATAAAAGCAAGAAAATTGTATCTCCAACTGATAAAACTGAAATGAATGCTGTAGATGACCAAAACCTGATATTCATTCAGAAATGCAATGCTTCGTAAATTGGAGCTTTTTAAAGGTCAAAAACTAACATAGAAAGCCCATATAACAACTTGGCTAAGTCTACTTCCTCTGTTCTGAAACAAAACCAGTATTGATAGCATCATCACTATTCCCACTGTTAGAAGGATTCAAGGAATCAGTACAGTGTTGCACTGGATGGACTCACAACTACTCCCCTGTACTCCCAGTGCTCATGGCAAGTTGCATAAAAAACCTCCAAGCAAATGAAAGAGGAAGTAAAGCCACTATTAGGCATAAAATCGTACAGCACTTTTAGTGTTATGTTTTCTAACAAGTCAGCTCTCAACAAGCCCCTCCTTTTTTTGACAGTACTAGTTTTTATGGTTCGGGGCATGGGAGACCATAGACATACCTTTTTGAGATGTCCTAATCGTAGCTTGAAAATTTCTTCCTGTTCGTGATACTCTGCTAGAGTCAAACTGAAAAAACAAACCAAATATGTAATTAATCATTTTATATGATGACAAACAAAACAACAGCATTCTTACTTACATACTACAGTAAAAACACTACCTTATGTTAATTATGTTAATTATTAATTATTATCACGATACTAGGAGTACATTTTTGAACCATCTGAACATCTTGGTTTGTAATTTCAGGATCAAAACATACTTCGAGAATGCCTCTGTCTCTGGTATTCTGGAATATTAACTGCCTCTCCCACCGCACCATTTCTGACCTCTCAGACTGCCTCTTAGATTATCTGGATGCATACTGAATCATATCACCATCCCACTATTTCAGCTGATGCTACTCCACTGCTTGGTTCTCAAATCTCAACAAACCAAAGGATGAAGATCCAGAAACCAACTAGACAAGACCAATAACACTGGATTTTTGAGCCTTGATTGAAAGAACACACTGCAAACCCACACATTCCAAGTTCATTAACACTGCATTTTGCATGAGAGCACAAATTCAGTTTGGAATCAGAATGTGACTCTTCTTCTTGGTCTCTTTTTATCTTCCTTTGAAAAAAGATTCCTGGCTACAATTAATTCAGCAGTGTCAGTAAACTTGCTAGGATAGAAAGTCAGTTATCATCCAGAAGATCTAGACTGTTCACATGGATTAGTAACTAAGAAACCTATGAACTGAAAATGCAGCGCCCATCTGACAAATGAACAAAAAAAGACACAAACCACCAAAGAAAAAAACCCAAAGAGACTTCAAGTTCCAGAAAAGAAGCCACACTCGTAGGATGAAGGGGAGCAAGGGATGGGGTAGGAGAAAGAGGTATGGCCCCATTGAAAGGATACATACAAGTCCCTAACAAATTAAAATTAAACATTTTGTTGTTTTGCTAGATCCAGTATTTCTTGCATGATGCAGAACTAGAACTAATACCATAATACATTTTCACAATATTCATTTAGGGAGTTAAATTATCAACTGGAAGGTGAGTTACACAAAGTGTTTAGAGGGCTATATATACTTTTTATATTGCAAGTCTAAAGAATGGGAGTGCCCTGAGAATCATCAGGAGTTTCCCCAAAGGTGAGGGATACCAATTCAAATTTCTCTCACAGCAAATGCCAACTTCGACAAAATCTGAAGAATTCCAAATAACTGTAAGACTTCTTTTTCCCACTTAAATTTGGATGAAGTTCACCACAGATTCTGGAATTCTAAACTCTGTATTAATTTAGTGTCAAAAGTTGTTAGTAGAAGGAGTGAATCTTTTGAGGATAAAATTTGCTTGTTCTGAAGCTTTCACAGAGCCCTTTCCTATTCCTGATTTCATAAATAGTGAATTTTGCTGCCCCTTTCCTGACTTAGCCATGACAGAAGATTCAATTGATCAGATGTTCTCCATTAATATTAGTGAAATTGCTTGATTCTTTTTGACTACTGCATCTAAATTTCCAAGAAACAGCTTCACAAGAGTAATTATTTCATCAACCTTCTGGTCTATAATGTATAGAAGCCTTTCAGATCAGGTGACAAAAGCACCCATCACCACACCCTGTCAGTATCTGCGAAGGAAGCAATCACTTCTTTTAAAAGGCATTCTGCAAAGTTACCCTGCATCTTTTATTCCTACTGGAATGAAAAGCAGCCTTGCAGTCCAGTCAGTAAACACCCCTAAAAACTCAGAAGGCATCAGAGTGAGAAAATTTGCCTCTCCAAGAAAGGCAAAGGTTCCTTAGTACCAGATTTTGGAACCAAATGTTTATGCTCTTTTCCTGGTTTTAGACAATTTAAGCCACATCTTTAAAGAAGAAGCATTAAAGTAAATATGAAATGGGGTGTTGCTAGGCAAGCTGTCAATGCATTCCCTGTACAGTCCAAACAACAGCAAGAAACCCAAGAAAGCAATGCTGTAATTCTTGCTCTAATACATCTGCTAGACCTAGCAAAGAGAATATCAAGACCATGCTAGGCAACACACAGCAGCATCCCTGCCACTTCTTCGATACTTCTACTCAAATAGTGAGCTACTATCACATAGATTAAGTCCTCAATTAAAAGGCAATGGATCAATGCCAATGTATGTGAGTTTGAATATTATTCTTTCCAGATTCTTGTCTGCGGTATAAATTACAGGCTTCCGAATTTCCAGAAATGCAGATAGTAACATTTGTCTTTCTTGGGAAGAAAAGCATTTAGGTGGCTTAGCAAAGCTGAACCACAAGTTAAAGACACTGAATACAAAGTTTATGGTATGATCTACAACTCTCACTGAATACTGAGAGCCCTAAAACCAAGGCTCCCTTGAAAAACTAACGTAATAAAGAAAATGTGGTCCTTTTAATAAAACCTCAGTTATCTACACAGAATCATGACGAAGTGCCTAGACAGCTTTAGCAAGTCCTGCCTTCCAAAAAGTTCTTAAATAGCCCCCTTGAGCACAGAGCACAACATAGAGGTCATATTGAAAACATTAAGATGCAAAGTCACTCTTTCCAGGTTTCCATGCTATATCCCAATAAATGACTGTTCTCCATTTTCTATTTCCTTACAAATCTAACTCTATTAGAGGCACAGCATGATTCACAGCAATGTGAAACTTGTTACTGACCACCACACTTTGGAGAAGGCATAAAAAATGCTGAACTGCAGACACAGTCACTTTGATTTTTGTTTGTTTACGTATGAAAACCAAAACTTTATTCCCTCATATTGAGAAACATTTACTCTTTTTAGGAGTTTACTGCTTTTTACCTATAAATATACTGTACTTCATATGCCTGTTATTCAAACTGCACACAACAACCAGCAGTAAAACAGCAACGTTGTGCATGCTGTCTGTTTTCTGGCTGAGGGCCACTACCCCACTGCACAGGATGAACACATCCAGCCTAGAGACTGCTTACCATCAGCCCATCACTTCCCACCTCCACCTTCCTACACCTTTTGCAGAATAGTGGCAAGCTGGAGGCACCTTCTGAGAACAGAAGTCACCCATCAGACCATCCTTTCCTACAGAAAGGGTTGTTCCTCCATCTCCTGAGACACACAGGGCTCGGATGCAGAGGAAGAAAGGTTGAGGAGCACAGATGAAGGACACTGGACAGAAACAGGCTGCTGTCAACAAATTAAGTAACTTTAGTTGGATAGCCAGGCTTGAGGCTAACCTGGGGAGCACCAGGAAAGAAAGGCAGCTGTGAGTAGGCTACAGGAATTAACCTGGTAACAATCTGGTCCTGACCGTGATCTTTTCTGCTCAAAATTACAGTGCAATAAAAACTGTATTTTAACTGTCTACAGCCAAAACAAGCTATCATACACATGCAATGGATTCCTAAAATTCACCAAAAAGCACTGGACATACTCTGTGCATGTAGTGTAATTTTCCAGTGACATGTAGGGCCACAGTGTGCCACCTCTACTTATCACTGAAAGGCCAGCTTTCCTGGCCAGAAGCACTCTTTTTTAATTAGCAAAAATAGGCCTTTCAGTTGTTTAACAATGTTAAAGCCAAATTGCAAAGGCCTTGACATATTACGCATGGGTAGACAAAACCAATCTTCTTTGCACTTCTTCCTTACATGTTTAGCAAAAAACGTCTCTTCATTAGTGACTGCAGCAATAGGAAAAGGGGGAATGGGTTTAAACGGAGGAAGTTCAGGTTAGATATAAGGAAGAAGTTCTTTACTGTGAGGGTGGTGAGCATTGGAACAGGCTGCCAAAGAACTCATTAATGCTTCATCCCTGGCAGTGCTCAAAGGCCACGCTGGACAGAGCCTTGGGCAACACGGTCTAGCACGAGGTGTCCCTAACCATGGCAGGGGGGGTTGGAACCAGATGATCTTAAGGTCCTTTCCAACCCAAACCATTCTATAATTCTATGATCAAAACACTCTTACTAGGGGGCACATACAAAACAAAACAAACAACCCAACCAAACAGCCTTCAGCTCCTTGGTTTTCATGACGATCAAGCCTGGCACATTTACATCTCTCCTCCCTCCTTTTCTCCGTTGAAAAATCATCATGGACACACAAGTGCAGCAGAATGTGGCCCCCAAACAACCATACACACATCCAATGTAAGTTTTTTTGCTACAATCTCTGAAGCACCCCTTTCTTGGCCTCTTGGTCCAGCCTTATTCTCACTCTAGTTGCTTGAATTTCTGCAAGGATAGGCTGCCACAGACCAAGACAAAGCCTTCCATGAGGTCTTTTCACCCATTGTTTCCATGTTTGCCTTAGAAAGAGACTGCCTCAGGAAAGGAGCTCTTTGCTTGTCCTGTAAAGCCCAGACACATTGTTGGCACTTCAGCCTGAAAAAGTTTCTGAAAATATTTTTATTTGTTCCATACAGAACAGAATGCTCCCTCTAAATGATGCATTTGTTCAGCTACAGTAACAAACTCTGCCAGCTCCCTCTGCTCCCCTATTACAAATTGCATGCAGGGACAAGGAAAGGATGCATGCAGACTCCAATGGAGGAACTGGGAAGTAGAGGTGACTCTGAACTAAATACGAGTGACATGGCTCAAGCTGCACAGAAAGGACTATACCCACTTAAACTAAATAAAACACTGCTCCTAGAAATAACTGTCTAGTGAAATAAGAGCTGCTTCCAAAAAGCAAGGACTAGCATCAAAATCTCTCAAGTCTCCAAAGAATTTGGAATAGTCTCAAACAGATTTTTCCAGGGCTAAGGCTGCAACCTCTACTTCAAATAAATGTGTAGGTCTGGGGTTTTGTCGTGTTTTGTGGTTTTTTTTTTGGGGGGGGGGTTGTTGTTTTTTTTTTTTATTTTTCTTTAAATATATTTCAATTTATTTCTTTCATGTAAGACTAACAAAATTACTCTGCTCAGTAGAAAAGAGATCTCTCAAAACCAAAACTTTGGGCCACAAAAAGGGAAAGAATGATAGAAAAGCAGGACAACGTTTAGATTCATCTGTTGCACGTTATTTAAACAGCAAGCCCACCCTTCATTCGCAGGACACTGGCAGATGGCCACTTTTATACTAATAACTTCGGTGCAAATATTTTGCTTTTAAATTCCTACCAGAGACCACAGTATATTCAGCAAAACTACAACAATGCTCTTATTAAGAATGCCTCAGGAAACACCTTCAGTCCATTTCACCTATTTTCAGAAAGGGCTTCAATAATATTGCTTGTTACAAAGCTACAGATCATTTTGTCTTGTCAATACCTGTAGCAGGAGACATTTTCTAAGACAACACAGTGGCAGAGACACTTGTTGCTAACAACTGCTAGCAAGTTGTTTGTTTCTTTCAAAAAGATTGTACTAATTTACTACTGGTTCAGTTCATCAATCTCAAACAGCTCTACATTGCACCATGCCTTATAGAAACAGAACCTTTTCCATTTGGCCCTACTAATTAAGACAATTACTTTTGAAGTAACACAGAACAGTGGTAAGCACAACGTAATGGGACAGATGAAAACTTTAATCTAAAATGGAAGTGCACAATTATTGTTTTACGAAAATACACAAGACTATACATACTACTATACAAAATTGTAATGAACCCTAAATACAAACATTTAAAAAACCCCTCCAAGTAAAGGCCTAAGAGCATAATGCAGCTAAGCGATTCTGTGATCTCGAACATGTCAGAGACCTTCTCAAAGATGTGAAAGAAAACTTACAAGCTTATCAGTTAGGAAGCAATCTCTATCTAGATTATATAATGTTCAAATTAAGCTTAAAGGCAAACCAGCTTTGATTCAGTAACAGCTTACATTTATGCTAGCATTAGATACAAAAGGGCAATTCTGATTGTTCTCAGGGCAGTTCCATAAGCAGCAAGCATTTTCATGTGCCACAACATGGAACTGCTGAAGCCAAATTTTTTAGTCATTTGGAAATTATTTAAAACTGCCCAACACCAGAAAATATTCAGAGGTCTATTATAAGGAATTAATCTTGTCTTACTTAACAATTAGAACATGTCTTCCGTATTTTTTTCCCCAAACGCATATTTTATCATCTCCTAAAGCAGCAATGAGATTATGGAAATTTAACACGAATGAAGGCAAGGCCAAAGGCTGGCAAATAAAAGTTCTGTAATTTACCAGGTCTTTCCATTACTTAAATGTTATTTTTAATAAGAGGTATTGTATTCAAACAGAAAGGTATTTTTAACATGACAACAATCTTTACCATACTATTCTGAAGTACTAATGTAGGCACTAAGTATTACTAAAGAATCAATCTGAGTGATGACCCTTCAGTTCTTTACCAAGATACACAAGTAACACTAATCCAGATTTGCTTACATCACCAACCTTACTACAGTATTTTAACAATATTTTTGTCACAGCCGATTTCACAATGAGAACGTTAAGAACGATGCATTATGCAAAACATACAGAACTATCCTCAAACTGATTGTCCAAATGTATTTATTTTGCAGATCTAACCAGAGTAATTTATTTACCCGCCATCCCAGAGGTATAAATTACTACCTCCACAAGTAAAAGGTGACAGGTGACTGTGTTCAACACATGCAGCCTACTTCTGCAAAGTAACACAGATTAATTTGTCAGTCTTTATAACCCTAGTTATTTACTTTTTATTTAAGCTGACTAGGAACACACTATCAGCTGCAGCCTCTTAGCATCACCAACAATAACTAGTATCTCCAAGCAGCAACTTCTTAAAATACTCAAATTAAATGTCAAGAACACATCTGTCTGTGCCTTGAATTATGCCATTTCTGTCTGCGGAAAAAAAAATATCACTTGAAAAAATTGAGAATTCTTTGATAGCTCTAAATTTTTATGCTTAAATGGCAAAAAAAAAAAAAATCAACATTGTCAATATGTGAGATGGGATCAGTAACTTCTGACAGTTGCTCTCAAGATCTAGCATTCAGAAGGGGAAAAGAAAGTTCTTTTCCATTTGTTTGTAGACACGTCTTCAAATACTGAAGGCTGAAAAAAGATTTCTTCTCAGCTAAAGTCTCTTATATGAAAAATGAAATGATCTCTAACTAAAGGAGAAGCTCCCAAACCAATGTGGATCAAGGAAAGTTCAATAGGTATCAATGACACTGCAAGAGTACGAAACCATAATAAGGACTCCTCTGGATCAGGAAAACAGAAGAAACCTTGCATAAACACAGAATGGGCCTTTCTCTGATGACTTTACCAAAAATAAATTGGGTGATTGTACGACATCTACATAGGCAGTGGTGCAAATTTCCCTAACATCAGCAAGTCCTCAGTGAGAATATAGCTGCTGAATATACTGAGTGTCTTTTTATGCTGTTATTTGAATAGAACTCACACAGACAATATCTGAGAATTTATGTAAAAGACTGATTGAAATGTTAAACTTACAGCTGTGGTAAATTGGGTCTAACAAAGGGATCGTTTTCTGCCCCATTCACAGCTTTATTTTTCCTCTGCTTGGGTTCAGAATTGGCAGATGGTGCCTGAGAATTATTTGTAGTTGGAGGCTTTCGCTTGGCCAGGAGCTTTCTTTGCCTTTCAATGTCTTCCCTTTGTTGATTCACCCATTCTTGCTGCCTGTAAACCCAAAAAAAGCTTAATTAAAGTTTCAGCATTTTGCACTTTTTAAAGAACTACCTTTGTAACTGATAAACCATAAAGAAATTTATAGAACATTTACTGCACATGTGAAAATATTTCCAATGAAAATGACCATCAATGCTCTTCATGAGGTGGAAACATTTTGCTACAGTTTTGGCACAATTTATTTTTGAAATGTGTTGTTGCTTTTTTTTGTTGTTGTTGTGGGTTACTTTGTTTTTAAAAGCATCACACATGATTTCTGTGTTAGAAAAAACAAAAGCATCTGAGCTGGTAGATACCTCATTTTATGCCATCAAAAGAAATGTAACAGAGTGTACTTGATTTTTAGGCCAAATACTTAATTTGATCTGATCAATCCCAAATAAATCATAATCTTGGTTGTATGGTAAAAAATTACAGCTCTTATGCAAGACAGATAGTTTTTAAGAGTCTTAAAAACAACAAAAACCAATGGCCTAGGCAACCATATAATGCTAAGACTATGCAATGCCCTTCAAAAACTAAAATGTTGGTGACTTATTTTTATATGTATCTATATATATACACACACATCTATATACATCTCCAAAGACTGAATCATACTTGTTACCAAAGAACACCTTTGGAGGCCTTGCTAAATTATTTCACCATAATCCCAGTGATCTCCTAGAGCTCTCTTCCTTGGCCCCATCTCTGCTGAAATGCCTGTTGCAGCAGCTCTCTTCCAGGTGGCTGCTCTTCCCCATCCACTTGCACTAGACCATACCTGAGGCTGCCAGATTTGTCACTCCTCCTTCATGGCACTGAGGAGCAGGATGCCTGAAGAGGCTGCTAGAGTGATGGATGCACCGGCAACAACTATGTGACCAGTGAAAACTTCACACACCTCATCTGCCCCAATGATCACCAGTGATACATAGTTAGCTGCCTGAAAATCACCAATTTGGTTTTATAGCTCTTTCTACCAGCTCAGCAGAACAATCATGTGCTGTGCATTTAGTACATTCATGCTTTACTAAGGACAGTTGAAAATTGAGAGAAACAAAGCTGTCTTTCAAGGGAACCCAGGTTAGTACTCCCTAGTTCTGTACTGTATTCTCAGTCTGCAAAAGGAAAAGCAAAATACAACGTATGAAAAGCCACTCCAATCCTAGAATCTTAGTAGTAAAAAAAAAATCCACTAGAGGGAACTAACAATTAGTGAGAATTTTAAGAACATAGCATGGACTAACTTCACAAGATTTTGAAATGCAAAGCCATCTGTCCACTGTTCAGTAAATGAAGCACCATGACGAACTGTTGTAAAATGCCCCAGGCGTAATCTGTCTTGCATGCTCTTCTCTCTGCTTGCCAGTTTTTCCTGTGTGCTCTAAGAAAACAACAAAAAGAAAATTCATATGTGGTAATATAAAGTGTTCAAAAAGTCAGTAAAACACTTTTTCTTTTTCCCCTCAAGCAAGTTTCTAAGTATAGGATAAAAGAAGAGTAGATAAAAATACCTTTTATTTCTTTCTTTAATTTATTCTCATTTCCGTAGAACTTCTAAAGTTGGCAGTTGTCAGAACTGGTACCAATGACGATTTGTGCACAAAAAAAATAATCTGAGTTTGACTCAGTTTTTCTATAAAGTTTGCTGTTCTTTATAATTAGAAAAATATTTTACTTATAAGTACAGCAAACCAGCTAGAGCATTAGCATTGCACATTATAATTATGACTGTGCATGTCTATTATACTAACTGAGCCTGATTATGTATCAGAAAGACTGCATTTACTATACTTAACCTGGAAACTCCCTTGACAGAGCATCTATGTTACCAGCTGTACCAAACTCCTGAGTTCAGCAACCCCTATGTAGAAACACACTGCAGGCAGACTTAACCTGCAGTAACAGAAGCAGATGCCCTTCTCAGAACCAGTCACTACTACCGCAAGCATCCTTGGGATGTAATAAATAACTGAGTCTGCCTAGTCTGCTTCAGCACAAGAAGAGGGAGCACTAAGAGCACTGCTGATTAACATAAGTTTCTTTAATTTTTACAAACACTTGCTTCCTTATAAATGTCTACGGCCACACACACTTTTAGAAAAGAAAAAGTGATGCTGGGGCGGGACTCTTCATTAGAGACTGCAGTGAGAGAACAAGGGGTAATGGGTTCAAGCGTAAACAGGGGAGGTTTAGACTGGATATGAGGAAGAAACTCTTTACTGTAAGGGTGGTGAGGCACTGGAATGGGTTGCCCAGGGAAGCTGTGAATGCTCCATCCCTGGCAGTGTTCAAGGCCAGGTTGGACAGAGCCTTGGGTGGCATGGTTTAGTGGGAGGTATCCCTTGGCCATGGCAGGGGGGTTGTAACTAGATGATCTCAAGGTCCTTTCCAACCCTGACTATTCTATGATTCTATGAAGAAACTGAAGTGAGAATTGAGGATCTTTGTGCAGATTTCTAGACTGGAAAGGACACCTGTATGACCTTTCATGAAATATGGCCTATTGTGATACCCTCAGTCTAAAGCTGCTCATCTAGCATCATGCTGATCAGATCTGACACTTCTTTTCTCTGCATTCTTCTCATGCTGGAACTTAAAAAGGACTGCAATAATTTATTTATGGCCTGCTAGTGAGGAAATTCTCCTTGTTCCTCCATCTGACCAGTTTGTGCCCTTGTATCTGACAGCAGTATCTAGCAGTTAGTGTTATGGAAGAGACCTGGCTGCTTACATTAAACTTTTTTGTATCCTAATTTTAATAAACTGATTTTTCTTTCACTTACTGTTATTTTTTTATTTTGGAGAAAAGGGGATGAAACAAACATCCTTACCTTCTAAGAAATTGGTGCTGGTTTAAATATAACTGGCATTAGACTTGAAATAAACATTTATTTCACAGGAGTATGAATGTAAATGGTCACCTTCATTTCCTTGTTTCCATTAATTCAGTGCTAACATAGGATTTAATCATTGTATGTGAAAAATTATCTCAGCCACTTAAGTGTCTCTCAAAGAGATTTTATCTGTCTTCTCTCTACAACAGATTATACTCAGATTTTTTTCATCCACTGTAATCTTATTCTGACAGATTGTCCCGATAATTTTCCACATGCTAAATTCTTATATTCTTTGCTTCCTTAGATCTGAATCATTTGGGGAAAACCCTCCTTAAAATGAAAGAGGCACATTTTCCACAACCTGAAAAAGGCTCAGTATTTTATTCTGCCTATTTAGGTTTATTTAAACACTTATTGCCAGATAGATACCGTGCACATGAAGTTTCAGAATCAGAGACTAATGTGAAGAAGAGAAAATGAAGGAATCATAATGGAGTTCTGCAGCACCCTCAGTTTTTAATCAAAGATTTTAAAAGCAGTAAACTTACCTTTTCAATAAGAAGCTTCTTGCTCATTGAAATACATTTGTTTAATCTTTCTTTATATTTTTCAAGTAGTTTTTGTTGTTCATCTATTTGCCTTCTAAGATCACAGTTAGCCTAACAAATGTATACAAAATACAAAAAGATAAATGGAAAACTATTTTTTTTAAATCAGATGTCACAGAAAATAAACATATTTACCTTCACATGACTGAAGGAACACGCATAAACATAATACATGAATGTAAAATCAATATATATGCAAAAATCTCATTTCACAGACTATCCCAACTTGCAGAAGGATGCCTCGCTTCCTTTTATATTTCCTTTACACTGAGCTGCAGACTCTATCACAGAGCATTCAACATACAGATAATATGCAAAAGCATTGTACTGATCACATTTCTAGTCCTTCACTGTTGAACTGAAAGCTTAATTTTAGCTCTGGATCCTTTACATCTGACTACTGAAGTCATGTGAAATTCTCATTTTTGAAAAGGAAACAAGAAGTTCACAGTTATAAAAGTTTCGATTACCTGAGTAGGAAGTTTAACGAGTTCCCTATGTTCCAATTATATTTAAATTATTACCTTAAAAAGCACAGCAATATTATTTTGTTTAAAACTAACTCATTTTTTCTTTTTTTAAGGTTAGACTTGTCTGTCCCATACTGTTGAACATGTGTTAGAAAAACCTACATGTACAGGTTAATATGTGTGTACTTGTTTACTCATTAGCACTAAACAGAGAAGTTGTGAATACTGCTTTTTTATTTCATATTTCTGTGTATCACCTCTCTAACACTTCTTTCAAGAGCACAAGCACTGATTTTCTTTTTCTGTCCCACTGATAACTGCTATACACAATTAGGACAACAAAAACACCGCCTGTTTTGTGAATTTATATTATGAACTCAAGGAATTAATCAACTGCCTGCAAAACTGCAGCAGTTTTCTTCGTACCTTCAAAAAGTCTGTAAAAATATTTAATCATTGACAAGCTGTAGCACAAAAGCATTAAAAAAAAACCCGTTACACATTTCATTTCACAGACTTCTTGGATTTTCAGAAAAAAATCCAACACCAAACCCCAATCCAAAATTAAAAACTCATTTCACCTTTTAATTTAGGTAACTCAAGGGTAATTTTTAAATCCAAGGTTATTCAAACATTTAAAATATTTGCCTCAGATTGACTGTGGTTCTGAATAAATATCATTACCCCACGTCTAACACTTACCCTGAGTAAGTCATCTATACGACCTTCTTTCTTTTCCAAGTCTTGATTTTTATTACTTTCTAGTGCAGCTAATTTCAGCATTGTGAGATCAGTCTAAAAAGAACATTTTGAAATATTTATCCTTTCCTTTAACAATTACAGCATTATGCTTCTCATGTTTGTTATGCAGAGAAATAAACTGCTTTAAAACAGTCAACAAGACTAGCACATTGTATTTGCATGCGTTTTGAAAGTGCCATAGATGGCCCTTAATCAACACTGCTTTCCCTCTTCATGAGTATGACTGTGAACTGTCGTGACAAACCACTAACAGAGTTAAAAGACTTCACCACTAATGGAAAAGTTGTTGTTCACAAAAAAGCATGTAAAACAGGTCACAAATGTAAATGCCAGCTAATTGATTTAAATTCTCTCTATTTGGTCAACATGTGAAGTAGATTTTTCTGACTAACTTGTGAAAGATAGACCAGATCATGTCATAAATGACAGAGAGGATAAACAGTTGCTTTTGGCTTTTAAAACTCATGACAGAACTATATCTTGATCATTCTGATCAGCAACTCATTTTTCTTCTTCAATGTCATATTTTAAATGCAATATGACAACAGCAGCTGTCACTTCAAATAGTGCCTGGAAGAGTAGCCTGTACTTCTAAGATCACACAATGCTTGAGTAAAAGCCTACCAATGACATGGTCATCTAACTACTCATAAAGTGCAACACCGGCAGCGGAGTAAGTGCAGAATACAAAACTAATCAGAGAGATTTAAATTATGAGCTGCTGAACTTAACAGAGAAACGCTCTGGTGGACTGTAAAAAGCAAAGCTTTTGAAAGCCTTTAAGAGTTCAGAAGAAGTTGACAAAGAAATGTATCTCTCAGTTTTTTTCCTACAGTCTGAAGTGACACAGAACAGCTCTACGCAAAAACAGTTAGTTACCTGAGTGATTTTAAAAGATAACTGCTTTGGTTGTGTGATAGGGTGGTCCCCAAAAGCTAATGAAGTAGGAGAAGGACTATTCTGTCGAACCTGGAATATATGAAAACAAAAGTATTTTAGATACAATTGTAATAGTTATGAACATAGCCTTGTTTACAACTCGCAGCAGAAAAATCAGATAGAATAAAGAAATAAGGTATCCTTATTAAAGAAAATACTACTTGGAGTACTGCACTGAGAGCTATCACTATGTTATTATATATCACTTGTAGTTTAGAAAGGATGCAATATATTCTCCAAGAAAACTAAGTATTGTCACTTTTGGGAAACAGATTGAAAGATTTAAGACAATACAAGACTAACATAAGGTGACATCAGACTTACACAGACTTATTTTTCTGATTCTAAGCTTTCACAACTCAAAAATAATGTGAGTTATTTTTGGAGCGGTTATTTTCCATGGGAGAACCACAAAGGGGAAGCTAGTGATGATCAGAACACAAATCCTGTTAATGAAACTTTCCAAAATCCACCAGTTTGTGTGAATGAGACCGTCTTCAAGCCAAATTCTACATTCTGTATTACACTCCATACTGCTAGCAAGAATAAGAGGACGCCTTAAGTCGAAAGTAAATGGAACAAAAGCTGAGGTCTACCAGCAGAGAAAACAAATCTCTTCTCTAACTAGCATTTTAAAATCACATGTGGATATACATAACACTGCAATTGTGCATATGAGGAAGAAAACAATTAATTAGCATGAAAAGCAAAGAGAAGTTTAAAAGGATATAGGCAAATCAGGTGCCAATTACTAAAAACTTACAATTTATCAAAAAACTGAGCTTTTGAAGTCCCAAGTTAGGGGCCTAGTTTCTTCAGAAGTAACAAAAATTCCCCCCTTTTTATGAAGTTACTAAATAGGTGTCATTAGAGCATTTTAACATTTATTCAACATTTTGCATAATTTCTTTGAATTTAAAAATGTTTTAGAAAAAAAGTCTTAGCATTAACAGAAAATTTTAGTTTTAATATTTAATATGATCCTTTTTTTTCCCCTGTTGAAACAATGAACAACTTCCCAGGATTCCTTACTTTCAAAACTCTTCCCTTGAATAATTATTTTCAAATTATGCTACTTTTAGACTAAGAAAGTTTCTCCAGCAGTTATGAAATTCACAAACTTACAGAAGAAGGAGCGGAATGTGAATTCTGAGGAGATCGGATTGCAGGAGGTACACCTCGCACTGGACTAGAGCCGTTTCCACCTTGGTACTGTAGAGAAGATGGGGCCCTCCAATTAGTCAATCTTATTATCAAAATACGTTAAACATCTACTGAACAATACAGCTCGTGTACACACGATTTGTAAATCAGATTGTACTACTTTTAGTAGTGCAGTGTCTGGCTATTTAAAGAAAAGTGTGAAAGAAAATGCTTTTTGTATTTTAGCTCAGGTTGCACCAAGAGATAGTGCATCTCTACTTTAACGTTTAATACTTGCAAACATAAAGAAAAGAAAGCATTCTCTCAAGAGGCCTGTCCATGACAAATAAAAATCCTTTTAACATAAAAGTGCTAAAAGTACATTTTAAATCTCAAGTTTTACAATTACACAAAAGCCTTACCTCAAAATAGTCGCTAATCTTGTGACCACGCCCCCCAATATTCTTTCCTGAAAAAAATATATTAATGCATATTAGAATTGATTAAATAAATTACTTATAGATGTGTCTTATGTTTTTACCTAAATAGTAATTATAGCAAGTCTCACCACATATTAATTGTTTTTCTTTGATGTCCTACTATTTGATCTCCTTAAGTAGATAATTAAGGGATTTGCCACAACAAAAATATTTGCATATTCTATTCATTGAGAAATCAGAAATTAACTCACACTTCAATTCCTAAACCAGATTAGCACAGATTTAGCAGTAAGCTTAGACCTCTTCTAGAAAGGAAACTCATCTCTCATCCTACAGATCAAACATTCAGCTTCAAGTCCTTACCCTTTTTAAGCAGTATCTCAAAGTTCATTAACTTCCAAAATACCACCTTATTCAAGTTTACTACATTATATGATCCAGGTGAGTCACTGCACCCAAATGCCCCACCCAAGTGACAGTAACAGTGAGGGCATGGAGGATGACAAGTATTTACATTCCCCCCAAGCTGAACATGAATCGATTAACTTGCAGGGTTAAGTCAGGAGCTAAATAGAGCAGAATGAGTGAGTAGAATTTCTTTTATCTTTATCAGTGTTGAGACCTGAGAAGCACCAATGTGAATGAATTTTTTTAATGTGAGGACCTGACCTCCATGTGGCATTCCAGAGACTGCACCAATGTTTTTACCCAGTGGCATAAATGCTTTCATCTATTTGGCCCTAAGATGACTGATAAATCTAAAAGCTGTATTTGTCTCTTGTATAGATCAGACTACTTGTTAGGAGATACGGACTATTGTTCAAAGCTTTTTCCTTTATAGAAAAAAAGAATTGTTTTGATGATTTAAATCATTAGACATAGTTCAAAAAAGTAATTCTGGACTATTTAGTAAAGATTTCAAAACTTTTCTGCTGCTTCAGCTCTAAAGAATTCTTTCTACTCCAGTATGCTGGCACTGCTGCTAACTTTGTGTCACTAAGAAATATCACGAAGAAACAGAAATATTTGGCAGCCCATTTTGTGTCAAGACTTTAACAAAAATATTTAGGTAAACGATTCAAACACCTAGAACAGGACTCATCTAAGTCCTCCAGTAGTTGCCCGGTTAGTGTTCATACTGCTGCTACTGCCCTTTAGCCAGTTCTTTACTTACCATGTAATTCTGCATTTTTGTCTTCTCAATTAATACTTGTATATCACTTTATCAAATTAAAATTTGCTTTCACCCAGATAAACGAAGACAAGACTGCATTCCCTTTTAGTATAGAAAAATCTATTCTATATCATATTACATAACTCCACACTGAAGAAACATTAAATTCTTTTGGCACAGCCAATTACTAATAGATTTACACTGATTTTATCCCACTTATAGAATCATAGAATAGTTAGGGCTAGAAAGGACCTTAAGATCATCCAGTTCCAACCCCCTGCCATGGGCAGGGACTCCTCACACTAAACCATGCCGCCCAAGGCTATGTCCAACCTGGTCTTGAACACCGTTAGGGATGGAGCATCCACAACTTCCTTGGGCAACCCATTCCAGTGCCTCACCACCCTTAGAGTAAAGAATAATTTTTTCCTTATATCCAACCTAAACTTATCCTGTTTAAGTTTTAACCTGTTACCCCTTGTCCTCTCACTACACTTCCCAATTACCTCTGTGTTGTAAATGATACTTTTCTTCAACATTTATGGCTTATTTTGCATATCACAAAGTCAAAATCATAGGTATGCAATATAAAAGAGAGAGATCTCTTGAAAAAAAGAACAGTGGTATTTGCTGTGCTGCCACTGTACTGTATGTACCAGTTCAATATGCTGCAGTTTTCTGGGCTAGCTCCTTGAGAATACTGATACGCAGATTATTCAGTTTCACTGTGGCTGACAGTAAAATAGCAATTATAAAACATTAGTATAATGTGGTCTATGACAAAAAGTTCCTAAAATTTCTATCATCTCTGATTTCAACTCTCATTGGTAGCAGGAAGGATAAGCTTCTAGAACAATGGAAGGAGGAAATTTCACTCAAGTTCTTCAAACAAAGCAGGTCTCTGAAGCAACACTTACAAAGAAATTAATTTTAGTCAAACTACATAATTCTTCTACTAATAGCATGTTGCATCATGAAGACTCCCAGATATGGAGCCCATTGATACATATCTGAAGTGACATGTCCTAGCTCAGTTAGAAACAAAAAAAAAGCTAATACAGATGATATCAAAACTATTTCCTCTCCTCTTTTGATGATTTTTTTTCTTTTGAGGTTAAATTTACCCCATTCCTTACCCGAAAGTCATATTGAAGAGGGGACTGACAAACACTATGCCTTGTAAATATGAAATCAGAAATCAATCTCATCCTGATTTCCCCAACCCTTAAGACAACTACTCTGTACAATAACACATAGAAAATAAAGAATAAGATTAGAGTTTTAAATATACCTGAAAAACAAGCAATCAGTTATTATAAGCCACAATTCCCTTTCCCCCTTACCTCACCTACTGAAAAGAAATACAGACCACAAAGGTATTCTGGATGAGAAGACCTGCTATAGTTCATAAAAGGTGTACTGAGTTGTATCATAACTGCATGCTGCACACGTAATAGTGCACAATTCTTACAGGTAATCATCAGCCCAGTTCAGGTTTTACTTGCCCATGCCTTTCAGTGACAAATGAGGGCAGAGGGGAGAGGATATGTAATTTAACTTACAAAACCCAACACCTGTCTTACGCAAGCAAAAATAACAGTGAAAACTTTGCACATTATAATTTGACTAAATATATGAAGTAACTATTTAATTAATTTAGATTTCAGTTTACCTTGGCTGCTTTCACTCTGAGTGTCTGCTTTTCTTTTTCTTCCTCTGGAAGGTTCTGACTGTTTCTTCTCTGGAGTCTACAAGCAACAAAAAAAACATGACCCAACAGCAGCTCTACTTATTTATTTTATTGCTATATTATTATGAAATAAATGTAAATCCTCATTCATAAAACATGACTGCACAATTCAGCAGGGATGTAATTTCAGATCATAGTTGAAACTGATAATATGATCCTTGGTCAATCAGATAAATACAAACTAGAAAAGATATTTAAGAAAGTGAGAAGCAATTCTTAAATCATTTCCCAGAGGCAACTCCACATATTAATTGTTAAGCAACTATATATCTTTTCACCCATTCTGGGGTTTAGGAATAGCCAATTTGGTCCCACCATGGCTACATTTTACCAATATTTTCGTATCTTTGTGTCTGGGTGTTTTAAAGCTCAATACTTAGGCACAGAAGCTGATTCACGATAGTGGTGTTTTCTACACTTTGTCATGCTGTAAAAACAAAGTTCTAGTGCTTAGATAGGAAACCAATAATGTTATGCATTTTCAGAAGTGCAAGAGTCATGTCCAAACTAAAATAAACTGCAGATTACTCAAAATTAGAGTATCCACTTGGAAAGTATCAGCATCCCTATGCCCTTACATTTGTATCTCAAGAAGGTCAAAAAAAAGCATCAGTGATAAGTGAAAAAATCCAGACCTGTTAAATTTGTAATCCAGAAATATTATATATAATTGCCTAGTCAATATATAGTAAGCATGCACAACACAGACAACAAGAAATGGCTGTGATCAGAAGCATCTCTAAATTATACTTGCTCTCTCTTGATCTGAGGATTCAAATCACTTCGTCTCCCCAGTGTAAGTTAAATTCCACAAGCTGCTTTGGTTCAAGGAAAGGATACTGCAGCTGTGTGCGTATTCAGCCTCTAAGCAGCCTCATAAACAGAAACTGGAGAAAGCACAGAAGCTATTACACGTACTCTTCTACAATCAAGAAATCAATGATCCCTAATGTTTTTGACTAAATTTGAAATCAGTGATAAGATGCTTAACTTTTTTCATGATATAATTTCTACTCCAAGTACCCTTTCTCAGCACAGCAAATGATACCAAAATTCAAATTTCAACCCATCCCCAAAAGCGTTTCAAGTTACGTTTCAGTTTCCAAATCTTCATGTGGATACTTTCAAATATAATTTAACTACTAATATCCTAAAATATTTATTTTGGCAAAGAACTACTTTAAGTTACCAGTGATCCATAGAAAATTATCAGTCTATGAAAGAACAGTCACAACAGAAAGGTCTTTCTTATTTATACTATGTATTTTTTTTAGAAGTTTCAGCTGTGTGGATAGCTTCATAAAAATACCTTTGGAAGTTTCACAGTTGTAGCTGTTGCATTTCAGGCTATAACTGAAATTCACATTAAATACATTTTATCTCAAATAAACTCTTTCAACCAAAATCTGCATCTTTTACAGTTAAAAGCAAACTGTACAACACAGACTTCGGGAAACAACCTTATCCTCAGACTGCATAATTCTAAAAGCAGAAAGCATAGCTCACAAATATTACTTTAATTACTTGCAATTACTGCCAGGTAAATAGGTGACATTAAGCTACCTTACTACAAAAATATACTGAAACTATTTAATCTATCATTTTCAAGTTATTTTGTTTTACAGCTTTTAATTCTGCAGTTATCATTCCAATGCAGTCAGTTTTGCCTACTATACCAAGCAAAAAAATTGTTTAAAAGCCAATTACTGACTAAACATTTAAGATTTCCCTCACTAAAAACAGTTTTGACCTGCAGTGACTGATGTCTTATATTTAAGAAAAGATATTTAAAATGGTTTACAGTTTTAAAACTGAAGCTCAAGTACCTCATGTCTATTTCTTTAAGCTCTTCTGATTTCTTTCAGCATTTAATTTAAACTTCCAGACCAAAAAGTATTAGCACACTAATCAGGTTAGTAATGAGGTTATCAACAAGGTCACGTTCACCTTTTCCACTTACAAAATTCACATGGTAATGTACAGCTTACATCACTAGAATGTTCTCCAAAATCTCTTCTAATGAATGAAATCATATGAATTACAAGAAATTGAAGATTAATGGGACTGAAGAGTATACTGAAAAATGAACACTGAAGCTGCATTCAGTTACTTCAGAAGGATTTACATATAGCCAAGATTTAGATTAAAGCAGCACTACTTCACATGCAAGACAATTAGTTTTGAAGTTATCCAAAATTAGATTGCAAAGCTATGTTAGTTACCCACACCTTGGCCCACTACGACAGCCTCATAGATCATGGTCCTGATCCTAGTTTACCTTTCAATCTTAATGTGCTTCCTCTGAGTTCTCCTGATTTAACTTCACATTTACAGTTCTAAATCTTGGCTTTCCACATTCTCTTTTATAAAATAAACATTTCTAAGAACCAATTCTCAAATAGTTAATCCTCTTAAAAAAACCCAAACACCTCAGATAAGTATTTTTAAGTATTTCATGTACAGTTACATATTTTACACCATTATTGTAGAATTGGTAACAACAGAATTCAGGAACTTAATTTTGTGGAGGAAAAAAATTAATGTGTAATAAAATAATTTTTTTCCTCTTAAAACTTAAGTTTCCAGTATGATTGTTATTATTTTGTTGTTAGTATTTTTCATATGCATAATTAATGAGTTGATAGTTTTCCACAACTATTTTCTCATAAGTCCTACCCCCCCAGCTTCAAAACTACAGCAAATAAATACTGCAGCACTGTTTTCCTCTGCAATGCATTATAAATTCCAATTAGATCAAACATTCAGTTACTTCTGAAATGACACTTATGAGGGTTCTGTATTATTGGGAACCACAGCAATTAAGCAGCAACTACTAGAGAGCAGAGTGAAACATTTATATAACTAATCAAAGTGGACAAACTGAGCCACAGACAAAGCTGTCCTCCTTTACATAATTCATTATCTATGGAGAACAGAAGACACTAGTTATAAATAAAATAATGTATTTGTAACCAAAACAGGGAAGAGTAATCTACTTAATGAGGGATGGTGGGGAGGGCCAAGATATCAAAAGACTACTAGAAACACTTGTTCACAACTCGAGGAAGCTGATTTAGGATTTATCTTAACTACATATAGCTAATATACACTCAAAGTAAGACCCATGTACCACAGCAAAAAAGCGTTTAATAAAATAAAAATAATGTCTACATTTAAAATGAAACTGAAATACAGGTCTGGATATTAATATCAAACATCCAGCTAATGTTTATTGCTCACAATGCTGAACTGAATTCAGAATAGAACCCAGTTCAAGATTATTTTGCAGATAAAGTTTCCCTCTGTGAAGTATCTCAACTAAAACTATTACTTCAGATAAGTTGCCCCTCTTCATATATCCATCAGACAGAACAACAAGAGAGATGTATTTTCTGCAGTCCCATGGGCAGAAAGTAAAAGAGGAAAAATTCACACCAGGAACATAAAGGGTGCATATGTTGTGTGTGTGAAGCTTGCCTTGTTTTGAAAACTGTGAAAGACTTTTTCTTTTCATGTGTTGCTGAGTGATGAAAGCACAGAATGGTGACATGGATGTACCATTACAATTTGATCAGAAACTGACATTCTTGCTAGAAATTTATTTCAATTATTCTGAGATGGGCATTTCTACTTTTTTTCCTCCCAAAATGTATTGTGATAAAATAGTTCTCTGCTTCCCATACGAATAAGTCTTTGTATTTCTATGCTACCATCCACAAGAGGAATTCCCTATTATGATGAAACCTTCATTGTTACACCATTAAAAAAAAACAGCCAACAACAACAAAAGAAAAAAACACCTCGACCACCACCCCTCCTCTCAAAAAAATCCCACAACTAGTTTGCAATCTTGAGAACTAAAGTGTGCTTTTATGGGATTTCAGTATAAAAATAACCACATATTATTTCATGAACAAAAATTTAAAAACTTATTAACATGTTTGGTATTGCAATTGCAATTTAAGTGACTACAACTGACAACTTCTGAAAATGGGTGAAGAAATCATATTTCATTGTTCAATGTCATTAACAGCAAATGAAAAAAACCATCTTTCAGAAAACAGAAGACATCTGAAGCACAGAGCAATGGAGCACAGGAAAGCTATGTGTGCAGGGACTTTTCTAGGAAAAAGTCTACTTTTATTATAGAATCCAAATTTTTGAATATTTAAAAAGAAAATAAACCTAACTATCCCTACTCAGAAGCATTGCTTGAGGTTAAAACACCAAAGATAGGCATCAAACTGTCAAACTTACATGCGCTGGAAAAACCTTGCCTCCCTACCTCATTTTTACGGCTATAAAATAATACGTTTCTACACCAAGAAGTTTTTACACATAAAGTGAGTGTTCTCAGATCATTTGACTACTCACAGACACGTTATTCTGTCAAGTAATTGCAATAATGCACTGTAACCTTTAGGCTACTGGAGCACATTTCCATTACCACCCTACACCAGAACTGCTTCACTGCATCACTAGGGAAAGTATTTCTAGGAAAAGCCACAAAGAAAAGCAACAGGCAGACTCTTCTGGTTAAGAAAATAGTCTATATACAATTGAAAGGAAAATCCAGCTGAGAAAGACAAGGGGAAAAAAACATAGTAGAGCTTTTTTCAAAGAGAAAAAAAAAAGAAATCACACAATTCTGTGCAAGATACTGGTATTAGGAATAAACTAAATTCACTTGCTAGTCAGTCCAGTGTAAAATCAAATATCAGACAGTGTCTCATACTGACTAAGTGAATGAACAATTAGGCCTCCAAATAAAGCTTTAACATGTGAAAATAACATTGAAAGTACATTCCAAACAACATTCCCTCTGGCATGACACATGCTCTAACACAGGTCTAGCCTTGGCTAGAAATGCGCTCCTGCTTACAATGGGTATAATCTTATTGATGCAATCTGTGACGTGCACAGGCAAAATTGTCAAGGACTCGCTGACTCCAAAACAGGTGAATTTTAGGAGCTGCCATTAGAGTACCTACATTAACGATGGTCACTAAGAGGCAAATCTTTTGCTCCAGGAAAATCTGCACTCTGCACATTAAAGCCTAATAACAGTATGAACCCTTTCTTGGATTCTGAAGTGGTACTAGGTAAAAGAACACACAGTGACAACTGCAGTTTTTACAAATGCAGATGATAGCTACTGGCTGCACTTAGAGTAAATCCATATTTTTGAAGAAAACATAGCAAACTAGTTTCTAGAGTATTTTTAAAGATGTAGCAAATGACTAGGCGAAGTTTATCTGTGCTGATAAAAATCTTGTTACTTATTAAACAAAAGACAGCAAACCGTTTTAAGTATTCTCAGCTCCAAAAGCTGTATGTATCATCACAACATGACTATGTAGACAATAAAGAAGCAGAAGCACCTAGTTTCATGACCAAAAATCAAAAGAAACTTTAAGGAAGTAATTTCTCCTCCTCCAAGAGATGGTATCTTTTAGTAATGTATGCTTTTTCTTATCTACCTGTGTATTTTGTATTTTACTTTAAAAGCTTCTATATAAAATAATTACTTGCAGCACTAAAATTCTGAAGTAATAAAAAATGTCCCACATACACTTACCTCTGATTCTTTATCACTTAAAGATCCCAAGCTTCCAAAACTGTGGTTTGAACTTTCGTTATTTGTTGAAGCCTACCAAGACAAACACAGTACTAAATATTTTATGCAGATTTATAGAGCAGCTAATCCACTATTATTATTCACAGTTATAACAAGTAACAGTAATAAAATGTCATGCTTGCAAGAGGAAAAAAAATCTATTAACTATAGAGCATCTGTGACTTGCAAGGAGGATGAACAGTTTGACAGGTGGATGTTTTGACAGGGCACAGCAAATTCTGTATTTCCATTGCTTTTAAGCCAAGTAAAAACCCAGGAACAGTCAAAACCACTTCATTCTTATTTGGGAATAGCAAAATATCCAATGAAAAATCCTACCAAACAATTCCACAGAACAAGCTTAATAAGCCAATACTGCTGAAGGTGCTGAAGACTACAAAAAAATTTCATTTTTCACATTTTTCAAAGAAAAAGAGGGTTTAATTTCCTCTAAGACAGCCAGTAGGCTGCTGCAAAGATTTAAGTTTTTTCAAAACCTTTCGATAACAGAAAATAACAACTTTTGACAACGTACTTCTACATTCTTTAGCAAATAATTTCCCCTAAGGTAATAAATTTAGACTGGAGGAAAGGAGAGAAGAAACTGTAAAATAGTCTCAAGTCACAATACTTCTAAATTAGAAATTTTCTAACGCTGAGATCTTTGGAACACAGAATGGCAACAAGGACATTTTACTGAAAAAGTCTGTTCCACGTTCATGTAACAAAAATGGCAACATCAGTTGAGCTTCTTTTTATTAAAAGAAAACCAAAAATCTAATGTCACTGGATTATTTTCCTCCATATAGGAAGGCAGAGCAAATACTTTGAAGTGAAACAACTAGTTCCAAGGCAAATACCCAGTCTGCTTCAAAGCATTACATTCTAACTCTGCATCAGTTCGCAAGACAATACTGATATGCAACACCTTCTGAACAACCAGATCATCTCTGAATTGAAATTTCTGGAGAAATGCTAACTAAACCTACAGATTTCCTCATGTGCTCTTCCCCACAGGCAGTTGCTATTATACAAAAGCCTATATGCAGTTCTTCCTTGCAATGTCTGAGTATCTGGTGATCTGAATCAGATAACACAATCTCAGTAACCCATATATGTATTTCCACTCTTGCTTACTGCAAAAGCTTGAAGATTATGCTCTTTTTTTCCCCCTCAATGACTGGAAAATTCTTCAGCAAAACAGAAGATACAGGCAGGCTTTCAAAATAGTAGCCCAAATAAATAAAAATACATCTCAATTTAATTACCAGAAAAATAATGACCTAGAATGCTTCAAAAAGAATCAGTGAGTGCAGCTGCAATCTCTGTATTGTGCTGCACTGCTAGGAAAATGAGAATTTGGTACGTGTGGATTTGGATAGGTATGTGAGGAGTATTTTTTCTCATTTTTACCTTCAAAGTGAAAGCAGACAAATGGAGATCATATTCATACATCACATTTTTCCAGTTACCTTTGTACATCAGATCAAAAAGGTTTCATCAGGGTTTTTTTAATAAAAATCAGACAAGCCTCTATCAACAGTTCCCACCAAGACTAAAGACTGCATTAAGGAAGGGAAAAAAAAGGGGGGAAGGCATATTCCAAACACAACATAGACCTTCTACTACGCTTAATATTACCTGCTTGGATACCCTGAATGGGCAGAAATAAGAGAGATACAAATCTGATATTGCTATTTGACTGATGGTGGGATAAATAAGAGGACTAGATATTGGTATTCCCCTCTGACTCCCTGCCTAAAAAAGCAGCAAAAAGAAGAGATACTGCACTATATACTGATGATCACTTGTGGAATATTTCTGCCCAAAGGTGAGAACAATGTCTTAGGTAAGTATCTGCATCAACCAGAAGACAGTGGTAGTAGAATCTTCTGCAAACAATTATCAAAACTTTTGGCAATATTAAAAAAACCCCAAACACTTTATCCTTCTATCCATTTGGAAACTGGATGAGATAAAATTATCTGTTCAAACAGACTTTGGAACATGTCAGGGACAAGAAATTCCTAATTTACATGGTAGAGTCAAAAAGGAAATCAGTTGGTTTATTTTTTTTATGGCTAATTTGGATAAACAAATCAAAAACCTGAAAGTGGAATGTACTGTCTGAAAGTGAAATCAGCTGAACGACAGTAACAACAACAAAAAATACCCCTAAACTTGAACAGATTTATGGAAATGGTAAGCAGCCATTTAGAGAGGATAAAACGTGATGATTACTTGTAGGGAAAATGTATTACACACACAGCAGTAGACAGATTCTGAGGAGGAAAGACTGGCAATCAGGCAAGGAACCAACACAAGTGCATCAAAAACTAAAGGAAGTGTCTACAAATATGCTCGTTAAATGAAATTAAATGAAGTTAAAAGAAGGTACAAAACTAGTAATGAAAAAGGACAAGTGGCCATCTGAATTATGAGCATTTATCTGAACTATTATAATGAGCTGAAAAATTAGGGGAGTAAATAACACTAGAGAATCCAAGATTTGTATCTGATTTCAATCACCAGATATGGCTAGTATACATTTTTGCAGTCATATTTAGAAGGCAATTAACAAGAGAAAAAAACCAGGGCATCAACTACATTGTGTCAATCCAACCTGATTCCTTCCCCTGAACAATTACCTCACTTCTTGGTTAAAATGGTAGTAACAGAAGTGATCTGCCACCCATTTTACAGCTTTGTGACAGTTAACTTGCTGTTAACTTATTGTTAACTTGCTGAACCCAGGACATCCCCCAAAACAAATTAAGAAGATAAGATTCAAGATTACAATGCACCAATTTTAACCCTTTATAGTTTGTTAATAGTCATCAATGCATCACACATCACCAGAAATTTCATCAACTTCTGCTATCAGGCAGTATTTTGCTCTCTGGTCTACCCTGCTAATTAAAATGTGGAATAAGAAGTGAAAAATACTAGCCAAGTTTGAGTAAAATACTTAAAATTTTTATGAGGACACTGCAAACTCATTGGAAATGGAATTCAAAAGTACTTTGGTCACAGAATCACCGAAAAGTTAGGGTTGGAAAGGACCTAAAGATCATCTAGTTCCAACCCTTTGTTAATCTAGATATATTTAGTCTTCAAACAAGTTCAATCTTAAAAAAACAGGTCACATCACACTCCCTGTGTCTGTTTCAAGATGAACTAACTGTAAACAGCTGGCCATCTGCAGAAGGGACAACTCTACTTAAGTACCAGGAAAAACTTCCATCTCTAATCACACGTGCACTACAGTAAAACCACAAAAGAGCCTGCATAAGCCTATTCTTCGGTGGTTTTCAGAACAATTCAATCTCCATGACACAGACAGGCTCAGGATAAACAATCCTATCTCAAAATAACATAACCGACTAACAAGGATTTTCCTGAGACTCCATTCCAACCCAATACTTTTGCAAGTAAATCACATGTGCAATATGCAACTGAGACAGCGTGAGATAAATTCATATGTCAAAGATGGTTAGATCTGGAAGACTTCTCTTAGAACTTACTTTAGCTCCAACACTGCAACTTCCAGTACTCCCAGTGCTGCCACTTACTACTCCTGTAAATCTTGCCTCTAACAATTCTTGTCTTCTTGGGTCCAGGCTATGAAGCTCATCCATTGCTCCTAAAAAAAGATAAATAAATTCATTACATCCCCTAGTATTTGCAGTGGAATATCTTGCAAACAAGCCAAACATACCACCAGCCTATGCAAAGAAAGGATTTATACTCTCAATGTGACAACGATTCACCATCTGTTACCTAATAACGAATGCACTCAATGAATTCTAGAAATTTAGGGGGAAGTTCTGTGTATCAGAATAGCCTTTTTAATGTTGGTGAATACCAGAATATGCTAGAGGAGTGTAAGAGACATGGAGTCTGCGGTGTGCAATATGCCAACCAGCAAATTATTTATAGATTAAAAACTAGCTGACAGGAGCAAAACAGTTTCCAGCATAAATCCTCCCAATTCTGCAATCCCCTTGTTTTCCTTACTATTAAAATTGTTTAAGACATTGATATGTTGATAACCAAGACAAACACGAATCACAGGGGAAAAAAAAAAAAGGAAAATCAGGAGGTAGACCACAGTTCCCAACACAGGCAAGGGAATGCAGGATTATATGGAGGTTTGAAAGGCAGACAAGCAAGGAGCAGGATCAGCAATATGAGAGGAGCCATCAGTAACAGAGATCCTCGCACAGGTGGTGCCTCTGACAGAGCCCTGCTAAACAGGGTAAAGCAGTGCTGCTGGCACTGGCAGGGAAATGAAGATGGAAGGAAATGGAGGAACAAAAGGAGTTTCTGATGAGCTCAGCCTACATGGGTAGGCTGCAACACGATGTGCAGCTTTCTAATTTGTATTTAAATCACGGCTGTTTAATGAGTCTGAAAGATGATCTAGACAAATAGTCTTCCATATTTACACAAACTGCATTCTTTGTTTTTATCTTTTCAACTACTTCAACATTCAGTTTATCTTCAATTGGAAACATTCCAGTTGCTTTATTTAAAGTAAGATACTTGATGCCAAAGACTTTATGCACTATTTCATAGCATATCCCTCAAGTACTATATAAAGTGATATAGCCGTATCTTTTTCAACTAAGACACAACTTAGCAAGTTTGTGCTTCTCAGACCCAGAGGACAAAAGAGCAGTTAAGAAAGGACATTACAGTAATAACTATGTATATTCAAAGTGCTGTGAAAAAAGATTTTTGGAATTCCATTTTCATGAAAACTTTTCATGAACATCTACCTATCAGCTAAGCATCCTGACACCCAAGGCATCAGCACAGCCAATAATATTATCACCAATAACAGAGATGAGACACACATTTTTATACAACTCTCCAGTCTCTCACCAAACTTAGCTCTCAAGAACTAAACCTTTCAGTATCACACATTTTGGCCACTCCTTGCCATGCAGCTAATCCTAAGAAAAGCACGGGCTCTACTATTTGGCTAATTCAAGTTGCCCTTGTTCCTGTGCGTCAGCAGATGATGGCAAGTGGGATGTCAGTGCTCCTTTAGTGCAGAGCCTGGTACTCAGACCTCCTCCGATGGAAGAAAACCACACCAAGAGAAAAATGGTTGAGAAGGAGACATTTGAGAACTGTCTGGTTGGCAGAGCCTTCTTTTGAAAAAATCAAACCGCAAGTGGTGGTTTAAGGATCCCACATTTTGTTTCTGGAGGTAGGGAAGTTTACCCAAATGCAGCCACATACAGAGCTGCAGGTCTCATCTCCAGCAATGCAGGCGAATTTTACCCACTTTGAAACTGCAGCTGGTGTATTAGCAGCAGTTGTTAACACTGGTTCTGAACTTGCCTAGTGAAAATTCCTCCAATTTCTACATATTTAAAATTGTAAGCTCTCCTGGTAAAAACTGTTTTACTACGTGAATGCACAATGCAGAACAATCAGGAACCCTCTTTAAACACTTGCTTCCTAAAATATGCTTGTGTACTGCTTCCAAGAGTTTCAAAACCAAATTGTACACTTCTCATATGCACAGAATATATTTCTTACATTTATACATTGTGCACAGATGTGTACAGCACACCCTTCCTGGGATGTACGTAATCTATAACTGGTAAGTATTCCTCTTGAAAAGCTTAAACTAATCACACCAGATTTGTCACACAAGTTTAAATTATTATTGTTTTGCTTTGTAATGGTGAAAGTGTTTAAGGGTATGCCACTCTGAAACAACCTATTCTGGTTTACCAAAGCAACCCATTTAATGAAGCAGTATTTTGATTTACTAGCCTACTTGACAGTCACTGCCCACAAAAGTTTAGAGCTTACTTAAAATTACTGACATTCCAGCAATTACAAAACACACACATATTACAGAAACAGATACTAGCATATCCTATATTGTTTATTTTATGAAACATGGGAAAGCAATAACCACCATGGACAGCTAAGGCACATTCAAAGTGCTGCAGGGTAA
Organism: Psilopsiagon aymara; assembly: GCA_024733675.1. Lineage (NCBI taxonomy): Eukaryota > Metazoa > Chordata > Aves > Psittaciformes > Psittacidae > Psilopsiagon > Psilopsiagon aymara. The sequence goes on from JANRGW010010249.1 coordinate 52,968, forward strand.
AATTGCTACAGCAGGTCCCACATACTGTATCTAAATATTCATGTACTGAATAGATGGCATCCCAGGTTACCTTACAAGTCAGAATTGTAAGTTAGCAGGCAGAGGGGTATTCCACAGCACAGATGAAATACAACTCTTTTTTTTTTTTCTGTTCAGATTTTAGATCCTGCACATGCTAATGAATACACTGTGTTCTCTTCATTATTTCTGCTGGAGTGGTTTTTGTCATTATGGTTGGGGGGTTTGGTTTGGTTTTGGTTATTGGTATTAAGTATCCATACCCAAAAATCAACACACACTCCTCCATCCTGGTCATCTGAAGGACAAGACAGAAAAGCTGGATTCAAACTTTCTTTCAACACAGAGTAAATCCTATGAACATCTATTAAATTGCCTTCCTCATTCATGCTGTAATTTAATTCACCATTCACTCCCAGACACACAGCTGCTTTTAAAAGAACACAAAGTTCTGTACAGTTCTGCAGTTCTCAGCACAAGTTACCTGCTTTTAAAGTTACCATGAGCTTTAACTCACTTCATGTAAGAGACAAAAAAAAAAAATCAGTTTTTCTAAATACCAAACATTATAAATTCTCCTGCTGCCCACAACATCAACATAACTTACAGTTCTGAACATGTACCCAGACTTACATGAACTAAGCTCATTCTTACTCCTGAAAGCCAACTCACTATCTCAAAGAACATACAATCACATTCTGCAAGTACCTTCAGTATTTACAATGATGCTAAATGAAGGACTGGCACTGCTACAATCCACGGCCATTCAACCTTCTAGTACCACCTGAAACTCACTACTTTACTTGTTGTAACTGCTACATATTTTGGAATGCTTATTCAAGTATTTTTTTAAAGTTACCAACACTACCTAACTCTTGTGTTTTTTGGGACCGATGGTGTATCTTCCATATTAATTTATCTTTCAGAATCACACAGCCTCTCCTCTAAAAACTAATATAAAATACACAGATTTCTTGTCCTGGAGAGTACACTGTTTGCAAGAATTCTACAGAAAAGAACTCCAAACTCCTCCGAGAATACGCTGAACAATGGGTTATGTCAGAAGTCAAAGCTGTAATTCAGACAAGCAATTTATAAGCTCTCTTACAGCATTCAGTATAAAATCAATTATACTGTACTTTACCTTAGGAAAACAGAGATGTAACAAATCAGAGGATTCTTCATGGTAGTTTGAATTTTTCAGAACTGGTGACCAGAAAGTGCAACTACGCCTGTACCCCCGGTCTTGACACCTCCAAATATACAAATACTTGAACAAGATCTAGTTATTTAACCAAATATTTGCTCGTATCAGAGAGAAACTGTCATTTTAGGAGAAAAAGTTTAGCAGTGAGTTGCAATTGCAAGTCTTCACCTCCTAAAACTGGATCTTTTGGGATATACATTTACTACACTCTATCTCAAAACACTGCTAGACTACAGAACAGCATGACAGACCCAAACACAAAGGCCTGACGGATGAGAAATATTTCTCTTTTCCACTAAATATGGAATCAAGCTCCAGGACTCAATCTTTATCTCTGACCCTCTTATTACCCTGAATGGACTCTTGTTATCTGGCAATCAATTACAGCTTGGAGATGAAGAAAGCTCAACAGCTTCACACACTGTCAGCTTTCTACAATGAAGATAAAGTTCATTATGCAGAAATCAGATTTGTCTTTGAACAACCCTCCGGATTTGACTGAGGCCCCCCCATCCCCTGAATGCAAGGCCAGCACAAACCACCTATCACTTAAGTGAAAGGCATACTGGTTTGGTCTGATTTCTTTAACAGAGTTATTTGCATATAGCTTTTAATGCCAAAGCAAAATACTTCAACATAGAGACATATCTATTGAATAGAAGAAGCCACTTCAACAACAGTCCAAATATAAACAAAATTTCCTGATGTCCTCATAGACGGCACTCAGCTTTTATGATAATACGCATGGTATGAGAATTATGTCCAACATCCTATCAGCAGATAAAACTAAAGCCTTAAAATATCAAAAGCAAAACAGACTACAGAAAGTTCCTAAAAACACAGATTCTAAAATCTTTACTCAGCCTCCTAAAAAAAAAGTCCACACAACTATTTTTCTTTGCTTTCACCAACATGACGATGCACCTTGTCTCTGCATCCCCATATATTTCCTGTTAAGTGAGCTAGGGTCTTGTCTCATTGGGAAAAGGAAAAACCAACCAATCAAACCAGGCACTCAACTTCACTCTTCTCTATCATCTTGCTGGAAGTCAGACGTTTCCCTATTGCAGAACCAATGAGGAAGGACTTTTTCAGTCTCCAGGAAAATAGGGCAATTAAGCAAACATTTCTGCTTCCAAAAAAACCAAACTGTTTAATAACAAACTATTTTGTAGCCAGGTAAATTCTTGCAAGTCACTGTCATGCTGATCAAGGTTTCTTTCTATTAATAGTAAAACTTTCTACTTATTATAGCTTGTACTTTATACTTGCTTCAGTCCCTTACAAAGCCAATGGGGAATAAAGCAACACAGAACAATTTGTCAGAGAAGGAACATACAGAGCTCTAAAATACAAGTCTAATCAAGTGAAAAAGTATGACAAATCAAAATGCAGTAAGACAACAAACTCTACAGACTGGATTCAAACTTCTTGATTTTTAAGTTGGAAAAAATGATACCTGTTCCACTTAAACTAAAACATTTGGGCTGTGAGATTGCAAGATTGAGCCAAGGGAAAGAAAAACCAAAAAACCCCAAACAACCCCACACACACAACAAACACCCCCAAACAACAACAAAAAAAAATAAAAAAAAAAACCAAAGCAAAATAAAAGCACAACAAAAAAAACCAAACAACCCCCAAAACTGACCTGTGTTGCTAAACCATGTCTTGAGTAGTCTTTCTTCCACAGCATGTTTTGGGGAATCACAGAAAACAGAATTGTAAACAGGCTTCAAAACTATTAATGTCCTAAGAAAACAAGTTGAGATGCTCATACAATGGCATAAAGCCAAGCAGCAGAAATATGAAAAGACTTAAATTCCAAGGTAACAGTAAAAACACAACCTGCCCTTGGCAGAAGGCTTTGAAGGGCATCACCATCCAGCATGAGCCACAATCCCAAGGCCCCAGTAATTCAGTAACGCAGACTCAGCAGATAAGGAGGTCCCACTCAACCTAAATAAGCAGTCAATAGGGCAGACAGCAAGATACAATCGCTGCGACTTAAAGTAAAACAAATTAAAAAAAATCCCTGAACTATATTTAGATCCTAACAATAGCTACATAACCAAAGCTTAAAGGATACCAGCTCTTCCAAAATACCTAATAGAATAACAACAAGCTGCACAGAACCTGAATGTATACAAGTCCATGGGACCTGATGAAATCCATCCACTGGTCCTGAAGGAGCTGGCAAATGAAATTGCTAAGCCACTGTCCATCATAGTTGAAAAATCATGGCAGTCAGGTGAAGTTGCTGATGACTGGAAAAAGGGAAATATAACCCCCATTTTCAAGAAGGGGAAAATGGATGAGCCGGGGAACTACAGAGCA